>PVLC010009989.1:8675-52155 GCA_004027655.1 Graphiurus murinus
CCCCCCCCCCCCCCCATTAAAATACTTTACTTCAGTCAGTTCCCACTTAGCTCACTTCATTTGTTTCCGTTATATCCCAGGCCCCTATAGACAGATGGATTCTATAATTCCTACTCTAAGCTTCTGTATTTCTTCAGTCCATACTTAGAAACTGACCTCCTAAGCTCTCAGAGATTTCATATTTTAGGTATGTATTGCCATTCTGAGGCATATTCCTAGAAGGTGGTAATATATACTGAAATAGGATATGTTTAAGTTTCTTCCTTGGTAGCTAGGCTTTGCTTACATGGGACCTTGTCCTAGTCACTGGTTCCCATGTATATATGGGTATGTTATAAATCAATCTCTCTAGATTATCATTTTGTTTAAGGCAATAACTGTATCCATTCTTTCTAACCAAACAACCAAATATTTTCTTTATTACCTGGGGTGTTTTAGATAATCTTAATTTTACATTTAGAGCTGTGTATAAAGGTAGTAAGTGTTTTCTCTTTGGGATCAGTGGGAATATTAATGAAGAGCAACACTTGACTTTTATTGCCATCAAAGAAGATTCAGTTTATTTACACTATTTGATAGAAAGGAAAACCATACTGATTAAAAATAAGTTATTTTAGATGATACAACATATTTTGCAGGGCATATTTATCAAGCTTTTATTTTGGTCTGTTTATAGTATCATTAAGTATATATGAAACTCTTGTTAGGAGATTGAATTTATAGGCACAAACCATTTTTCTCATTATCTTTTATAGTCTTTTTAAAAAGTACTGGGTGTGGGTTCTGTGTAGTGATATTCATAGGCACCAAACATTTGAGAGCAGCATAAATGGTCTATTTCCTTTTTCTTCTTAAGGTAGGACAAATAATTCACTAAGGTGCTGGGTTTTTTTTTTTTTTGGTACTGGGGATTGAATCCAGGGACATTCTACTTCTGAACTTACATGCCCAGCCCTATTTTTTAATTCTTTATTTTGAAACAGGATCTCACTAAGTTGTAGAGGGCCTCTATAGGTAGCTGAGGCTGGCTGCGAACTTGGAATCCTCCTGTCTCAGCCTCCCAAGTACTGGGATTACAAGTGTGCACCACCATGCCTGGATTTTTTTTTAATCTGCCTGTAGGCATGAACACTTATAAAAGGCTGCCATGCTACATTTGCCCCCCCCCCCCGAGTGTGATTATCCTCTGCACACATTTATTCTGAGAGAGATCCCTGAGTACCATTAAGATTCACCTCAACAGAGTCTTAGTTTTAACTCTCTTACATTTTATTCACATGAAACATATCAGATACTGTGTTCACTGTAAGAATTCCTAGGTTGCAAATTAAGGACAAATCAAAGTATAAAATGGAATTAGGATGGCTATCCCTGTATTTTTCCTTATAATTTATTTCTTCCTTATAAACATTCACTTAACTTTTTAAACATCAACTTCATCCTTATATACTTTTCTACCTGAAGGGGGAGTGTGTGTGTGTATGTGCACATGCTGACACTAGGATCATGAAATGCTGACAACTCCAGACAGTAGTAAAAATTCAGGGAACACAATTTTGGGATGGCTCCTTTGAGATAAAGACACTTAACCATTTGTAAGCTATTATTTTGGCGGACTCAAATTTTATAGTTCTTTGTAAAATGTTTTTGTTGCCACCAAAAGGGCTATTTTATGAAATATGGAAACATTTCCTAGGACCTTTTTGTGAACTTGACCATAAACTTAAAAAGCATGTGCATATTTCTAAAAGCATACCTGTGATAAGCGGATTTTATATTTGCCTTCTCCACTTTGATCACCACTTTACATTTCAAATTTGCTGTCACAGATCTCTAGAACATCAGTTAAAGTCAAGTGCCTCAACTCTGTGAAGGTGCTCTTTGAGGACATTTTGTACACTGTGTTCTGATGCTCTGATAAAGAGGAAGGCATGGTGGAAAATAGGGAAATAATCTTATTAGTAGAGGACATACTACAGGGGGTGGGGGGAATGTAGGAAATTCAGATAATTACTAATATAAAATGATGTTTACAGATGTAATCTTTTCTCAGCAGAGCGGAAGGCCACCTTTTGTTTGAATGTGTCCTGCAAATGTAGTATTACCAGTACAATTCATAGCACCTACAGAGTATAGGTGTCTGATGGAGGACAGCGGACTGTGAACTGAGCCTGAGGTAGACAGTGCTTTTGAGAAACATCAACAATCCTGGGTGTGAAAAAAGTTAGATCTTTGTGACCTCTTACATTTAGAACCTATGCTTTCTTATTTACAATGGTTATAGTGACACAATATTTTTTAAGTTAGTAAATAAACTTAGAAGAATGTTGCAGGTAATGTGGTAACAAACTCAGTGTTAATAAGAAGAAAACTACTACTCTGCTGGAGATAGAGCCCCTAAGGCTGAGTTTGGCAGTGTGGCGTCACTGTGTGAGTTTCTTCTTCATGGCAGCAATTCTTTCTGAAGTTCATTGAACTTGGGGGTGGTTTTCAGATTTGTAATCCCAACACTTCAGCATTATTTTATAATATTCTCTCAACACTGCTGAGAGACTGACATCCAATATCCTCTTTCCACTTGCTCTTGTGCTTGCTGATTTGTCATTCCAGGGTATGGACAGACCCCTAAGCTGAAGGTCTCTCAGAGGAGGATGCCAAAGCTCCATGCGTCACTCTCAGAACGATATCTCCCATAATTAAGAGCTTCTGGTGCTGTCCATTTAATGGGAATCTGCTTTAAGTCAGAAGATGAATATACACCAACATCCTCTTGACGAGACATTCCAAAGTCACTGATTTTCAGAACATTATTTTCACCTCCAGGCAGTTTCTTGCAGCAAGGTCCCTGTGCATACAATTTTTACTCGAGATACGCCATCCAGAAGCAGCATCTAACGAAAATTTCACTAACTGAGTTTTAGTTCATCTTTCTTTCTCAGAAAGGAAAAGAAAGGAAAGGAAAGAGGAAAGGAAAGGAAAGAGGAAAGGAAAGGAAAGGAAATCGCCTCCTGGAACCAGTTCCTTTAATGATGTAGATAGGCTGTCTGTGTGCGAACTTCTATTAGTTTGACAACATTGGAATGATTATGTTGCTTGAGGATTTTGGCTTCTTGTAAAAACTTTAATTCAGTTCCTGGGAAAGATCTTTATATGTTTTAATAGAGCAACATCAATTTTATCCTTTAATGTGTCCTTAAATATGTCATGAAAATTTCCCTTGCTCAGTAATTCTCCCATGATTGAGAACCCATTTCCTATTCTACCAGTTATGGAAATACAGATACTATGATGTTCTTTATTGGAACATTACTTTTTTTTTTACTTTAAAAATTAAGATGAATTCACCATTTTAAAGTGTACAGTTCAGTGGTTTTTAGTATATTCACAATGTTGTGGAGTCATCACCACTGTCTAACTTCAGAACATTTCTCTCACCCCAAAAGAAGCCCCATGTGAGTTAGCAGTGACTCTTAATTCTCCCCTTCTCCCAGCCCTGGAAACCACTAATGTACTTTCTGTCTATGGATTTGCCTATTTTGGACATTTCATAAATATGAAATCATGCAATATTGTGGCCTTTTGTGTCTGGGTTCTTTCACTTTGCATTATGTTTTCAAAATTCATTCATGTCGTAGCATGTATCAGTACTCCATTCCTTTTTATGGCTAAGTAATTTTCCATTGTATGAATGTATCATATTTTGTTTATCCATTCATCAGTTGATGGACAGGAACAGTGATTTTAAGTATTGTAAGTTCAACATCAGTGTACCCACAATTATAATTGATAATGTCATGATTATATATGGTGTGAACAGAATGAGGTGTAGAAATGATATGTAAATTATTTGTCAGCATTTCATGCAAGTGTGATTATTTTCTAAGGCCCCTTCTAGCTCTGGTTTTATGAAATATGTGAATGTAGTATTTTCATCAATAAAGCTTAATGCGTTGAGCATTAGTTTAAAATTTGAATGAGAACAATGTTAGGCAGATATGAAATTATTTGCCACATATTGTAATGATCATGTTCTGAATTTATTTCAATATGCAGTATTTGAAAAATGTCAATACATAAAGGAAAGAAAATGAGTATAATTGAGTCAATATATTTTTAAACAATTTTTATAATTTAGCAGACATTGCATCTTAATATAAGTCACTATTAAAATTATGTCCTTGTGAAAAATGTGATGTCATTTTTCTTTTTTGTTGATCATGTAAAATAGATTCCTTTTCTTTGCTATATACGTTCTGTTTATTTTTGATAAGCTATTGCTTGCCCCTATGAAATATTTTACTTGTTGCTATTTCATATTTTGCTTCCTACCCCTAACCCTCCCCACACAAATTGTTCAGTGTTTTTTAAAAAGTCTTAGTATGCCTGTCTTAATGGTTTTAAGAGTGGATAATATGCAAATTTTATGAGAAATACTCAAATATTTTGTCATTTTCTGGGGACTTAATTCAAGACTTTGTTATGGATTGAATGCACTTAATTTTTCTTTAACTTTCCTTCCCACTGCCCTTCCCTCTCTCCCCTCCCCCTGCCATTCTCCTCCCTTCTTTCTGTCCTCCTCAGTTCCTCTTTTTTCCCCTTCTTCCTTTTACCTCCTTCCTAGCCTCCCTTCCTTTATCTGTCAATGTAATCACTTTGTTTCTTTCAGGTGAGATTGGAATGAAATTGTTCAACTGTGACCAGAAATTTATTTTCCTGAGTAGATTGCCGAGAATTATGAATGAAGAGGGCCCATTTGCATCTCCTTAAATTATTCAGTTATCTGCTTTATTGCTCCATATGAAAACCTAAAATTGTTGAGTTGTGCATTACTGTATTTTAACTCGTTGCTAATTTCTACATGTTTATTTTCAGTAATGGCTGAAAGTGTTAATTGTTCCATATTTTTAGCACAATGTGCTGCATACACTTCCCAACAAACAAATAAGGTTACATGTGTATAGAATTTTGGTTCACTATTGCCTGGGTGTAGTCCCCCTTCCCATTTGAAATGCTTTCTTTTTACTGTTTGAAACTGAAAATAAACAATTATTGAACAATTTCAAATTTACCTCATTTTAAAAATAATTTTAAATTTATTATTTGGCCGATTTTTAATATTAGTCACTAAAAACAGAGTGGGAGCAATGTCTCATGAAATGCCTAGGAATCATTTTATATAGTACATGTACAACATTAAAACCTGTTTAAAAGAAAGAAAAAGATACCAGCGCCCACTTGTCCCTTGCCTTTTTTTCTTGTAATTAAGACAAATCTGAGGGGAATCAAAAGTTAATTGTGTTTTAATTCTACAGCTATAGGAGCTTTGTATTGCTGAACTTTCGTCTGGAAAAGTTTCACAGTGACATTTTTAAAAGAAATTTTTTTAATCTACTGAATTCTACCAGTGTAACCCTTTTTCTAAATAAAGATAGTTTTCTCAGATGATTGTATGTCATTGTGTATATTGTTGCTTATTCAGAATAACATAGCAAATTTAATTCATTAAGATTTTTAGCCTTTTCTTCATTTTATTGTACATGGACCACATTATTGTCAACATATCCTATAATATGAAAAACATCTTATTTGATTACTTCTGCACTTGGAGTAAGCAGTAGGCTATCCATTTAATCTTCAGTTTCTTGGAAACAGTGGTACCTAAACAAATAAGTTTTTTCAGAAACAAAAATGATAGGATTTTTAAAAGGATTAAGAAATGCTGAGCATATCTTAGAATTTTCAGGCCATTGTAATTTGTAGAAGATGAGTACATTATGGACCCTTACTTAAAAAAGAAATATTGAAATGATTTTTGGCTTTGAGAAAATAACTGGTTCACCTCAAAATCATTTTTCTTAAGCAGTAGGGAAGAGCTTTGCAGTTATGTTACATTCACACTTTAAGCATTACATAATTGTGATTTTAAACCAGAAAGTTGGTACTAATTAGTATGAAAATCTCTTCTTGTTCCCCAGTTACTGAATACAGGTAAGATTTGGTTGTGGTCTTGCTAGAAATGCACTGATAATGCAAAACAGTAGCTTTAGATATAATTGCAAAAATAATTTATGTTGGAACTAGGAAATCTGTATCTTATAGTGACAGCTATTTTTGAACATCTCTGTTCTAGGTACAAGGTAGTATTAAGAACCAACTCCAGTCCCAAGGGCACTTCTGATATAGCAAACTTTTTCTGTATAAGGTCAAATTGTAATTATTTGAAGCTCTGTGGGCCAAGTGGTCTGTTGCAACTTCTCAGCTCTGCCATTGTAGCATGAAAGCAGTGATAAATTATACAAAAATGAATGAGCGTTGCTGAGTTCCAGGAAGACTTTTGTTTATAAAAATAGTGGGAGCCTGGATTTGGTCTGCAAGATTCATTCAAAAAATATTTGAGTAGCTCTTACACACCAGAAGTACAGCCATAAATTAAGACATCTCTGCCCTCGTGGAGCTTCCATTCTAGTCAATAGAGACAGACCACAAATATATAATGTTAGGTAGGGGGAGGTGGTTTGAGGAAAAATAAACCTAAATCTGGATAAGGTAGGACTTACTACTTTTTTTGTTTTGTTTTGGTTTTGCGGTACTGGGGATTGTACCCAGGGGCATTCTATCTCCGAGCTACATCCCCAGCCCTATTTTTAATTCTTTATTTTGAAACAGGGCCTTAGTAGCTTTGGTTGCTTGCAAACCTGTGATTCTCTTGTCTCAGCCTCCTAAGTACTGGGATTATAAACATGTACCACTACGCCCGTCTTGGACTTACTTTATACTATTTTACATACAGAGTGATTATGAAGTGAAGATGAACAAAACAGGATACTTTTAGGCAGTTGTCATAGTATGAATATTAATCGAATAATGTGAGCAGGATCTATTCCCGATTTCCAACTCATCTTTGGAACCTACATGAAAATTACATAATATGCAGAATCTTTCTCTGAGTTACAGTAAATGGCATCTAGTTTTGCCATTTTCTAGAAAGGTGTTCTTTAATGGGCTTGGGCAAATTTATTCACACCCATAAAATGAATAAAGATTGTGATAACATGTATTTTTATTGATCTATAGCATTCAACTGATTCTCAAAAAGGATAGATCTAAAGTGGCAAGTATTGTCCCCCCAACCCCCAGTCTTGTTCCAAAGAAGTCCAAAACCTTTATAACTAAACTTGGATCTACCTGGAGTTGATGAAAAGTTGAAAAGAATGTAGTTGCAAAAGCATCTTGCCTTGGTAAATGATTGCAGTTTGTTTTTGGAAAATAGCCCATAGTATAGGGCATTATAGTAGGATAATATTTAAAAATGTCGTTTACACTTGGGCTATGAATCATCTCTGAGAAACTGGAAGACCACACAGAGAAGGTAGTATGGTCAGTTATAGGAATTACAATAGCCGTAAAATAAGCTAGTTGCAGTGGGAAAGAATGTTTCCTGGCACTGAGGCCTGAAAGACCCCCCCCCCCAAAACACACACACATTTTTAAAGAAGCCAGGTCTTTTCAGTGAATAAAACAAAAGGAAGTATCTTGTAATGACCTCGATATATCAGTTCATGTTAGTAAGGATATTTCCACAGCACAAAAATATGTGGCTTAGGTAAACATATTTTTGATGATTTGGTTTGGTCAAACCAACATTTTGGAATATTCAGGATAGGGTTTGTGAACTGGGATTTATGATAATTTCATAAGCATATTTGTAAATATTGATCTCTAAGTCAGCCTCTTAGGTAGACTGATGCTTAATAATAGTTACTTAGTCCATCTCATCACATATCAAAAGCATAAATGTTTTTAAATTGTAGTAACATTTCTAGAGACTTTCAGGGCCAGAGATTTTGTTGGGTCTAGAATAGAGTATAAAATGAGGAACTGCTTAAGGCTTAAGAGATGGTAATTCATGCTAATTGAATACAGATTTTGTTGTATTTATAGACAAAAGTAAACGATAAGAATAAAAACAGCTAGTCAAAGTAAGGACTAAAGAACGTGTGGTAACTTGAGAAAGATACACTTAATGTAAGGATAGTTTTTGTTCCTGATTCTTAGATACTGTTTTAAGCTGTAATGGTCATTTCTACATGGGTTAGGATTAAAAAGCTTAATTTCTTTGATATGTTGCAAAATGGAGGTGTTTAATGGAGATGTTTAATGAAGGAAGGAGACAGAAGAATCTGATTAGGCACAGGCACATAAACTCTGGAAATACATAATTACAAATCAGAAATAGCCTTTATTTCAGGGATAAGAGCTAGAAAATGACCTGGTACTTAACCTCTATTTTAGTCTGACCTCTTTTTTGTCAGATGACAGCTGTGTCTTTGGGTTTGGGTATCAGATGGATAAAACTATTTCCTCTGTCCCCACAAAACTTTCTTGTATGTTAACCAGAATGATACTGTTCCATGTTCTAGGACTTTATTCACAAGAACATTTTTTCCCCTTTAGTACTAGCAATTGAGTCTAAGGTCTCACAAATGGTAGGCAAGTACTCTACCACTGAGCTATATCTCTAGCCCCAATGACTTTATGACCCTAATTTCATGCAATATGTAATAGAACTTATCTCTTTTTACATATCTCATCATTATCAAAGAACATTTATGAGTTTTAATAGGTTGTGCAATTGCTAGCTACTATTAGACACCTTTTGTGCTTTCTAGGATAATTGATCCAAGACATCATTAATAAAGACAAAAGCTGTTCACGGTGGTGTGTGCCTATGATACAAGCACTTGGGAGACTAAGAGAGGAGGATTGCAGATTCTCTAACTTAGTGAGACTCTTAAAAAGTGGATGTAGCTCAGAGATAGAGTGCACCTGGGTTCAATCCCCAGTACAAAGAAAAAATCATGACAAGATCATGCTTACAAGCTATAAGCAGAAATGAAATGTAAAATAAGGTATTCATACCACATGTATCTGGAAACCAGTTACATTTGAAGAGGATGGTGAATTTTGGTAAGAATTACTTCAGACTGATCAATTTGAGAAGTCTTGCTTGTAACAAATTGATCTAGGAAGGCTTCATGAAGGATTTATATTTGGGAAGCTAGTTTACTTAGAGGGTGTAGATCCTTTAGGGTCTAGTTTAACCCTAAATTGGCATTGGTGGGAAGATAATGTTGAACTTGGAATCCAGACCAATTCTGATACTGTGCAGAATCCTTAAAGCCAACCTGTTAATCAGATCAGATTTGAGAGGCAAATTCTAACTCACTCTTTGGATACTGTGCCATTCTACCTCAAGACTTTTCATTTGGTCTTTTTCGTCTTTCTTTAAAAAACAAAAACTAAGCATGACATCACAAGTCTTTTTCATTGCTTTAATCAGTGTTAATCGTATTTTAATATCTTTATAGGCGTTTGAAAATTTGTTGCCTCTATGTCAATATGACTGTCTTGTCTGTTTCCATTCCTCTGCATGGGGATGAACTCCACTAAACTACTTCCTCATCTAGTTTTCACAATATCCTTTTGCTAATTAAATCTAATACACAAAAAGCACCTAAAAAACCTGACATCAATTGTTATTAGTGGCAATATTTATACTAGCTTCCAAACTAGGAATCATCAGAATTAACTGAAAAGCTTTAGGATACTTCCACTTAAATATATTGAATCAGAATTTTTTTGGGTAGCCAGGCGTGGTGGCGCACACTTGTAATCCCAGCATTTGGGAGGCTGAGACCGGAAGATCCGGGTTCGCAGCCAGCCTCAGCTACCTAGTGAGGCACTCTGCAACTTAGTGAGACTCGGTTTCAAAATAAAGAATAAGAAATAGGGCTGGGGGTATAGCTCGGAGGTAGAATGCCCCGGAGTTCAATCCCCAGTACCGCCAAAAAAAAAAAAAAAAAAAAAAGAATTTTTTTGGGTGAGCTCCTGGAGTACTTTTTTTTTTTCAAGTTGCACAGGTGATTCTAATATAATATTTGAAAATTAGTTTAGCCAGCATGCAATCCCAACATATGTCTTTATTTAGGACAGATCTCACGTAAGAGCTTCTTATATCTTGGGGGTAATAAGTATATTGGGCCCCACAACCCATGTCTAGCAAAGAGTATTTTATTTTATTTTTATTTTTATTTTTTGCAGTACTGGGGATTGAACTCAGGGGATTCTACCTCCGAGCTACACCCCCAGTCCTATTTTTTATTCTTTATTTTGAAACCGTGTCTCACTAAGTTGCGGAGTGCCTCACTAGGTAGCTGAGGCTGGCCACGAACCCGGATCCTCCGGTCTCAGCCTCCCAAATGCTGGGATTACAAGCGTGCACCACCACGCCCGGCTAGCAAAGAATATTTTAAAAGCAAGGGCAACTGCCTCTGACCTGGAATCAGAGTTCATCTTTACTAGTTCATGCTACTTTTGTTTGCTGATCCCTGGCCTTCTCTAGCCTACCTTCACTGACCTTCCTGGATCTAATCACTTGTTAGCCTAGATGTGTACTGTCAGCAAGCATCTAGTACCAACATAAGCAGATGGAAGTACAGTGCTTCTTCTGAAAACATCCTTCTTTAACTTTTACACACAGTGTTTTACTTTTCTACAATTAGTGTTGTATTCAAGACTGGATTTTGTCCTCTGTTTCTTGTTTTTCTTACAAAACGTACTGATGGTAAATGAGGATTTGTGTTATAATCCTATGGATTTGATGTGTGGTGTTTTCATTTTTATTCATCTCAAAATACTTTCCAACTTGTGATCTTTCCTTTGACATGTGTGTTGTCTAATTTCCAGATACTTGCACATTTCTCAGATATCCTTTTGTTATTGATATCTAGTTCTGTCACAGTCAAAGAACCTACTTTGAATCATTTAAATTTACTGATACTTATTTTATGGCCCAGTAGCTGGCCTACCATGGTGAACATTCTACATGAACTTGAAAAGAATGTTTATTTTGTTCTTACTGGATATAGTGTTCTATAAATGCTAGTTAGATCCAGTTAGTTGATGGTGTTCTAAGTCTTCTGTATTCTTGCTGATTTACTGTTTGCTTCATCTGTCAATTACTGAGAAAGGCATATTGAAATCTAGAATTGTAGTTGTGGATTTGTGTTATTTTAGTTAGTTGTTAGTTGTCGCTACATGTATTTTTTTTTTTTTTTTTGTAGTACTGGGGATTGAACTCAGGGGCATTCTACCTCCAAGCTATACCCCCAGCCCTATTTCTTATTCTTTATTTTGAAACCAGGTCTCACTAAGTTGCGGAATGCCTCACTAGGTAGCTGAGGCTGGCCGCAAACCCAGATCCTCCAGTCTCAGCCTCCCGAATGCTGGGATTACAAGCGTGCGCCACCACGCCCGGCTTTGCTACATGTATTTTTAAACTTTTTTTTTCGTGTGTGTGTGTGTGTGTGTGTATGTGATGCTGGGGATTGAACCCAGGGGCATTCTACCTCCAAGCTACACCCCTAGCCCTATTTTTATTCTTTATTTTGAAACAAGGTCTCACTAAGTTGCAGAGGGCCTCACTAAGTTGCTGAGGCTGGCTGCCAACCCACGATCCCCCTGTCTCAGCCTCCCAAGTACTGGTATTATAAGTGTATGCCAACCTGCCTGGCTGTATTTTTAAACTTTGTTATTAGGTATGTACACATTTTAGAATAATTATTCTAAACTCCATTCACATATTAATATAACCTCCCCAAATTGCTTTTGAATTTATTTGGTATAGTATGTTTTTTTTTTTCTGTCTTTTTCCGTTATATTGAAAATTGTGGTTTTTTTTTTAAAAACAATCTGCCTTTTATTTTAGACCATACAGTTAATTTAATTATGATATAATAAGATTTATTTATTGTTAATATATAGTTGGATTAAATCCAACATTTCGCTGTTGTGTGTGTGTATGTGTGTGTGTGTGTGTGTGTGTGTGTGTGTGTGTGTGAGTGATACTGGGGATTGAACCCAGAGGCCTTCTACCTCCGTGATACACCCCCAGTCCTATTTTTTATTCTTTATTTTGAAACAGAGTCTCACTAAGTTGCCGAGGGCCTCACTAAATAGCTGAGGCTGGCCACGAACCTGCGATCCTCCTGTCTCAGCCTCCCAAGTACAGGGGATTACAAGCATGCGCCACCACTCCCGGCTATTTGTTTTCTGTTTGTCTCTTCTTTTTTTTTCTTTACCTGCCTTCTGTTAGATGGGTTGTGCTTCAGGGTTTTTTTTTTGTGTGTGTGTGTGGGGGGGGTACTCGGGCATTCTACCTCCGAGCTACACTCCTAATCCCATTTTTAAAAAATTCATTATTTTGAAACAGGGTCTCACTAAGTCCGAGGGCCTCACTAAGTAGCTGAGGCTGACCTCAAACCCAGATCCTCCAGTCTCAGCCTCCCAAGTACTGGGATTATAAGCATGTGCCACCACACCCAGCTGCTTCAGTTTTTTTATTTGTAAAATGAGGCAAATATTAACCATTTCTTTAGATGAAATAATTTATACATAATGCTTAGAATGTTGCCCAGTGTATATTTCTATAGAGCTCAGTAGTTGTTTGGTTTTTGTTTGTTTGTTTTTTTAGTACTGGAGATTGAACTCGGGGGCATTCTACCTCTGAGCTACATCCCCAGCCCTTTTTATTTTTTATTTTGAAATAGTGTTTCAATAAGTTGCTGAGAGTTTTGCTCCTAGTTTCCTAGTTTTTTGTTTTTTTTTAAATCAGAGGCTGTAGAACTCATTGGGATATTAATTATTCCTAAGATTTCGTTTCTAGACCTGGTTTGAATGGATCCTATGTGAAATGCTCACAAGTACTTTATAGGGACTTGTGTAGATGTGCATATCCATTAAGCTAGGGTGTCATGGGAGGGGACAATCAGTTCTTTCACTAGCACTGAAAACACAAATGATTTTTTTTCCAATGTAATTATTTTATTTTCAAATATTTTCTTGAAAGTCTGTGCTCATAAAAATCATGAAAAATTGAAAAAACTGTTAAATCACTGAAATTTTAAATGTATCTTACACAATCTTGTTTGTAAAAAATACAAGTTAAATATAAACATAAAGCAATCATGATAATTTTATGCAAATCTGTTTCATGTGATCTTTAGTTATATATAAAAATTTCTTGGTTCTATTGTTTGAAAGGATCAATACCAGATTGAGTTACTATCTATTGGCAGAGGGCCTTAAAAAGCTTACTTTAGCATTAATCTTTTACATGGTTATGTGTTTCCTAATTTAAGATAATCTAAACACTGGATTAAGAAAAGAAGGGGCAGTATGTCCATAAACCAACAAATAAGTTGGCTGTCATATATCATAAAACACAAAAAACCTATACACAACTATAAAATAAACATGTTTTACACACACACATAGGTGTACACATGCATGCAAGCATGTATACATGCGCACACATATGCCCATACATCCAGTCATAAAACAAAGCCTAATGAGGTGCTACTTACAGTTCTAATATTCAGCTGTGCATTTTTTTCTTCATCAAATGAATAGCTTTTTGTCACCTTTCCATTCTTTTTTTTTTTTTTTTTTTTTTTTTTTTTTTTTTTTTTTTTTTTTTTTTTTTTTTTTTTTTTTTTTTTTTTTTTTTTTTTTTTTTTTGCGGTACTGGCGATTGAACTCAGGGGCATTCTACTTCCAAGCTATACCCCCAGCCCTATTTTTTATTCTTTATTTTGAAACCGAGTCTCACTAAGTTGCGGAGTGCCTCACTAGGTAGCTGAGGCTGGCCGCAAACCCAGATCCTCTGGTCTCAGCCTCCCAAATGCTGGGATTACAAGCGTGCGCCACCACACCTGGCACCTTTCCATTCTTGAAGACAGTATGGAGAAGATCGTGACCATATTCCTCAAGATTTCCTTTTCCTTCCTCAAGTGTAACAAAATTCCCTGCTGGTGTCCTATGTAAAGGTAATAGACCCTTTTTGGAACTTTTGTTGGGATTAGCAACTGGGTCCTTGAAGATATTAACCCCAAGAGCTATGGTTACAACATAGCTACACTTGAAGGAACAATTCAAGAGATCTCTTGTCAACTTCTGTAGCAAAGCTCCACCAGAACCAAAGGAAATATTTTCAATACTCCACTTTTTTTGTTTTATGCCTTCTACAATCTCTTGTATTAATATGTACTCCATCCTCTTGAATAACTCTAAGATAAGGTGGCAGCAACTTGTAGCCCTTTGCATTCTCAGTAACAAGAAACTTCTTACCTAGAATCTCCAAAACCTTTAATACAGTGTCAAGAGGATTTCCAGAATCAGGTCTGATTATTAGTGGTGCCTCTGAACTTCTTGATACTATTAAATGCCTTAGATCTTCATCCCATATTTTCTCACACGCATTATAAATGCCATAGCTATTGCTGACCACAGATACAGGCACTGATGAAAACTGTGTTGCTATTATGTTCAAAAGCATCTTTTTCATGGTCTTTCAACACATGATTTCTGATGATACTCCATATTCCCTGGGAAGATACTGAGAGGTTGGACAGATAAGTGTACTTAGACCAAAGTCAGAGAAAAGGACATAGCCAATCCTGTGAGGGAGCCACTGTGGGCAGCCCAGATGACTCTTTGAAGGAAAATGGAGAGGTGGGAAAATTGCCAAGACAGACCTAGCCATTTGGTGCTTCCACCTTAGTCTGACTTAGGAAATGTTTGGGTTTTGTTTGCTGGTTTCCTCCATATTCATTGTAGGAGAAATGTGTCACAATTGATACTTAACTGTTTGACTCTTGGTTTAGTTCATTTGTTCATACTTTACACACCTCTGCAACATGGTGTGTAAAGTAGATGGTTTGGAAGTCTAACAGTGGATTTGGAACAATTGTGCTTTTACCTCTTTGACTTCTTTATTATAAGAGGATTTGTTTGGTTCCTTTGAAGTCTTCCACATTGATTTAGGATATAAACTTCATGAGAGTAGGGACTGTCTAATGCCAATACTTAGCACAGCACATGGCATGTTTTAGATATTCAATAATTTTAACAGTCTGGGGTATTTCTGTGGGTTCTTGTTCTTAGCTTGTTTTAGAAAAAATAGCCAGAACTGCACTGCTGCAAGCTTAAGTAAAGTTTTATTACAGGTAGAAAGGGGGGACAGAGCAATTAAAACACTACATCAGAGGTAATGCAGTGGAGTGCCTTGAAAGTAAGACACTGAAGTTTTTACATACATTTTTAAAATAAGAATTCATTATCTTTTTCCTCCCACCCTGCTTAGCCAATAGTCTTCTTTTCCTGCCAAAAAACTGGTACAGGCTTGTTAGCTATCTTTGCTGTGTAAGCCTTTTTAAAAATTAGCCTCCTATGTTTGTCTTCACATGGATAGAGAGGTCTAACATCACTGATTAACATGTTATTTAGCAAGGTCAGGGGGCTGCATGGTAAAAGACCACTTTGTTCTTTATCTTACTCTTAAAATTTAAAGTGTGCATTACTTTCCCATATCCTTGGTGATTTTCTCAGCTTTTCTTTATCTCTATCTGCTAGAAGCTACTTGCTATGTTAGAAACTTATTTTATAATGAAGATGAGAAAGACACAGGAATATAGTCTTAAAGTATGGAGGTTTGGGCTTAACTATTTTTCTGTTATTAGTAATTAATATGGGGTTAATATAGCTTGCCTTTTTTATCTTGTAAGGTTAGTTTAAATGATTGTGAGAGTTTACATAATTATTTTCTAAGTGTAGGTGTCTATGTTTTTAGCATTTAGTGTTACTGGACTAACAGCCAACTTTTAGCTGACCAAGGTCAACATTGGCTGCAGCTCCTGGCTGACAGTTTAGAGACAAAGAAAAGGATTTTATTATTCTGCCTAAGTGTGAAAGCTTGTTCTTATTAGCAACCAATAATGCCCTTATTAACAATCAATACAAGCTCAATCCCCATCATAATCACTTATTGTACAAATGACCTATTATTTCCTCTGGAAGAATAGAATTTTTTATGAAGTCAGCATATCATTATCACCTGTTTGATTCTCTGCTCTTATGGTTTTTTCAGGTCATCTCACTTGAACCATTAACCTCTGCTAAACTGTTCCTCAAACTAGATGCTGGGCCAAATCCTGTTTATGGGTTGGAGGAGCATGAAAAGTGCTAGCATAGCTCTATAGTGGGACCTGCTTCAATCTTAGGGGCAGGTTTTAGTAATAATTTTTTTCTTGCCCCTTATATGGCTTAACCCCATCTTGAGTACCTGTGTTCCATAAACAGAATCTGTGCTTTGTATCTCAGTTTGTCTAGAGTTGGTGTCCATATTTTATATATAAGACATCATAGCTGGGTTACTAATACCTATATTCAGCCTACTGCCCTCTTCCCCAACACACGCCCCAAAGTAGGGGTTTTGGTATCCTTGAGGGGTTTAGGAAGGACAAAAGACATTTGGAGAGTATATAGCCAGTATATCCAGGCATGATGGCATATGCTTATAATCCCAGTACTTGGGAAGCTGAGATGGGAGGATCCGGGTTCGCGGCCTCAGCTACTTAGGCCCTCTGCAACTTAGTGAGACCCTGTTTCAAAATAAAGAATAAAAAATAGTACTGGGGGTGTAGCTCAGAGGTGGAATGCCCCTGAGTTCAATCCCCAGTACCTCAAAAAATAAAAAATAAAAGAAGACAAGAGTGTGCCATACCTAGGCTTGGCCCTTTGGAAAATTTTTCTCTAAAGTGCTTTTCAATGGGAAGGAAAAGGTTACCCTTTTCTCTTCTGTACTTGAGCCTACTGCTTTCAGGACCCAGCATATAGATTAGTACTAGTAGTCCTATGGTTGAGGTCAATTTACAGTTCACAGGCTTGGGGGAGCTGATCTGAGATCGTAACTACCTTTGTTGTTATGGGAAAATGTGTTTTGACTTCCAAATAGTTAACTTACAAGATAAATTTTGAAACAACCCATTGGTAAATTGGAGATGGCTAGTAGGCTAATCAGACATGCTTACTCCATCAGGGAGCCTGAGAAAAGGGGTTTCTAGGTTGGTCTCTGCATTACAGTGGGCATCACTCTTTGTCTATAACTCTGGACAAATAGCAGAGAAGGGTTTTCTTTCTCAAGATTGGTATAATTATTTTTGACAGAAGATGAAAAAGTTCTCTTGTTACTTTTCTTTGGGTGGTAGTCATTATTTTGATAGGCTGTGATTTTAAAGCAACTTTGAAAAACACTGGAGTTTAAATTTTTTCAAATATATATATTTCCTTATAATTAATATTCATTGAGGCAATTTACATGATACACTTTCCCAGGATCTCTTTAATTCTACAATTCTATTGAGAAACATGCTAAAATTAAAGTGACTAACAATGTTCTTTGAAAATTCTGATTCATTTAGCTCAAATGTTAACATTATGATGAGATTCATAGTGTTACGTTCATACATGCTTGTAAATTATTTGTTCTGTTTCATTTCACAAAACTCCCCTTTCCATCTCCTCCTGTCTCTCCCAACCCTTTGCCACTACTCTACGGATTTTATAATTTTCATGAGTTCTCTTTTCTTTCCTGTTTTTGTCTCTAGCTTCCACAATGAGAGAAAGCATTTGGCCCTTGAGTGGAGGGAGGAGGGGAGGTATGGAGAAGGAAACAGACCAAATGATGTTATGTACACATATGAATGTATCATTATGAATCTCACTATCATATACAATTACAATGTACCAATAAAAATTATTAAAAATGTTAACATTATTAACAATATGTCCTCTTTTGAGGAAGGGTGGAAAAACACTTTGTGTTGTCTTTGTTGTACTGAGGATTGAACCCAGGGATGTTTTACCTCTAAGGTACACCCCCAGCCCTATTTTATTTCTTATTTTGAAACAAGGTCTTGCTAAGTTGCTGAGGACCTCACTAAGTTGCCAAGGCTGGCCACCAACCTGTGGTCCTCTGGTCTCAGCCTTCCAAGAACTGGGATTACAGGTGTGCAACACCACACCTGGCTAACATTTTGTTTAGATGGTGAAGGTGGGCCTGGGCAGTGTGAAATTGAAGTCAGACAGTAAGCATTTTTATAGGTGCTAAAATGAATAATAGAAACAATATTTATTCTCTCCTTTCTTTTGTTTTTAATCCAAGACATTTAGAGGTCAGAGAACTATTATTCTGTAAGCAAAACTTCTTCGTTACCCTGAGTACTCCTGGTTAACTTTATGCAAAATAAATAAATAAATAAACAAATAAATAAATATGTGTTCCTAGAAACCTCTCTTGGGTGTACATACACACTAATCAAATAGTTTGTGTGTGTGTGTGTGTGTGTGTGTGTGTGTGTGTGTGTGTGTGTGTGTGTTTGTGATACTGGGGGTTAAACCCAGGGAATTCTATCTCCAAACTACACCTTCAGATTTTCTTTTCTTTTCTTTTCTTTTCTTTTTTTTTTGTTTTGAAAGAGGATATCCCTAACATTGCTGAGGCTGGCCTTGAACCCTCACTCTTCATGCCTCAGCCTTCAAGGACTGGGATTACAGGCATGTAAGCTTTAAATAGTTTTATCATTGACTCACACTTTCATTTCTGATTCTTATTTGCCAAAAGATTCTAAAACTAAGTTAGTTTAAAAAAAAACCTTAAACACAGAAGGAGATTCTGTTGTTTCTGGTAATCCCAGTGAATTATTTCATGAAACAAACTTTCGGGGAATGAATATACACTCTTGTGTCCTAAATTTGATTTTCATTTATTAGCTTCACTGAAGGTAAGTACCAGCTATACTCTGTTTTTTCTCTTTAATTTTCCCCTTAACTATTACATCTTTTGCGATAATATCCTCTGCATGCTAAGCATCAAGTTTTCTTGATTCATTTACACATTTAATTATTTGTCATCACCTTGCAGCAATTACAAAACAGTCATTCATTCTACAAACATTGATCATCTACAATGTGAGAGATTGCTTTGCCCTAGAGAACCACAATAAAGTAAGGTAATATCTCTGTCAAGGTGCTCACAGTCTCGTAAGGGAAGGAGATAAATCATTAGGCAATTCCTACACAATGTGAGTAGTACTCTGATAGGAAAAGTACAGGGTGCTGGAGAGCAAAGAGGATAAGTGGAAGATTATAGGGAGATGGATTCAGGGCAAACTGGAATAGATGCTATTGGTAAAAGCACAAATCTCAGGCAAAGTCATTTGTCAAAGTCTTATTCAACCAATTGATGAACAAACCAGCACACACACAGGAATGAGCATTTGAAAAACAGGAACTCATGTGGTCAGTTGGAAAGAATGTCAAAATAAGACTACTGAGATTCAATTCTAACATTTTATTGTGCAATAAACAATGTTGTGAGTCATCTAACTGAACCAAGTTATCTTCCAAAAGTAAATCACATCTTGGTAGTTTTCTGCTTGCCTCTTATAAGACTAATATCTTCTGAATGCCTATTAGCTGTGGATAGTTAGTCAAAGTTACGAGCCTTGAGACAGGTGACTGGCAGGTTTCTTAGAACATATGCTATTATGATATATAACAAGTCATGCAATCATCGGTTTTCCTCATTTTTAAGTTTTAACATTTGTTCCTATAGTATAGCCCTCTCTGTAACCTTGGTCAGTTTCTAAAGAGTGATCTTCATCTCAAAAATTACTACTCTTGTTTTTTATGATAAGATAATTGAATTTATTGCTTAGGTCATTTCTATAATTCTTGGAGGTGGTGGAAATTAGACTTGTTTTCAGTTATTTGCGTCCCATCTTTCCTGTAAGAACATTGTATATTCCTCTCCATTGCTAAATGACTTGCTATGCTTCTTGTGGGAGGGAAAGGGGCCCATTCCTCCTTGATTTGGGGCTCAGCTGACACTCCTGGACCAATTTAGTGTATACAGATATGACATATGCCATATCCAAGCAGAGATTTAAGATGATTATATGGTTTGCTTGGACTTTTATTTTTTATCTCTACCAAGAGAATAGTATATCCCAGGTAAGGCCTCAGGGTCAGTCTTAGAATGAGATGATATCTATGTCTTAGAGTAAAGCTAAGGACTGAGCATAGTTGCAACTGACCTGAAGTCGACCCATAGTTTACATGTAATATGAAAAAACAATAAAAGCCATAAGCTACTGAAATTTCCCCCTAAGGATAGGAACAAGAGAGTTTCGAAGCCAGCCTCAGCAACTTAGTAAGACCCTCAGCTACTTAGAGAAACCCTATTTCAAAATAAAATAGGGCTGGAGAGTGTAACTTGGAAGTAAAATGCCCCTGGGTTCAATTTCTAGTATGCCCTCAAATTTAAAGAAACCAAATAAAATTATTAGAACTAATAAATTAGCTTAGAGGATAAATTAATAAGCAAAGTTAGAGGATGCAGAGAGTAGCATATGAAATCAATTATATTTCTATACAGTAGCAATAAGAAATATCAAACTAAGAAAATGACTCAATTATTAAGGAATAATGCCATCTGTGGTGGCACATGCATGTGATCCTAGCTACTTGGGATGTTGAGGCAGGAGGATCACAAGTTCAAGGCCAGCTTAGCTCAGTGAGACCCTATCTCAAAACAAAAACAAAACAAAAATAGAAAGGGCAAGGGTATAGGTCAGTGGTAGAGTGCCCATGGATTTTACCCCCAATATTACAAAAAGGAATAAATAACAAAAGAAGTACAAAACATATTCTTAAGACTACAAAACATTGAAATTAGCTGGGCACAATGGTGCGTGCCTGCAGTCCCAGCTACTCAGGAGACTGAGGCAGGAGAATTGCTTGAACTCAAGAGTTTAGGGCTAGACTGGGAACATAGTGAAATCTTGCTTCTTAAAAAATAAATTATCTGGGTGTGGTGGTGCATGTCTGTAATCTTAGCTACATGGGAGACTGAAGCAGAAGGACTGCAAGTTTAAGGCTAGTCTGGGCAACTTAGACCATCTCAAAATTTTAAAAAAGGGCTGGGTATGTAGCTCAATGATAGAGGACTTGCCTAACATGTGTGAAGCTCTGGGTTCAGTAAACAACAACAACAAAATTAATGAAGATCCAAAGACATCCCATACTCATGTGTTAGAAGACTTACCATTATTAATACATCAGTATTTCTCTAAGTGATATTTAGATCCAACCCAATCTTATTACAATCCTAACTGGTTTCTTTGTAAATATTGATGAGTTGATCCTAAGATTTATATGGAAATTCAAGGGAGCCAGAATAGCCAAAATAATGGTTGAAAAAATCTGTGATGCCAGATGTGGTGGCACACCCCTGTAATCCAATACTTGGGAGGCTGAGAGAGGAGGATTGCAGGTTTGAGGACAGCCTCAGCAAGTAGTGAGACTCTTATCAACCTAGAGAGACTCTGTTTTAAAATAAAAAGAATAATAAAATAGGGCTGGGGTATAGCTTGGAGATAGAATGCCTCTGGGTTCAATCCCCAGTAGCCCCCCCCAAAAAATCTGTGACTATACTAAAAACCATTGAACTGTACATTTTAAATGTTGTTTATAGAATATGTGAATTAATTTTAATAAAGCTGATGCTAAAATAGTTTTCTGACAGTGCATGTGAGATTGATTATGCTTTATCCTGAGGAAAAAAGTCGTAATTGAGATATTCCTATTAAGAACACTTGACCTATTAAATATCACCAGACAGAGTTGAAGCTTCTCTTTTCTATTTGGAAATTATTCTACGAAAAAAACAAAACAAAACAAAAACCCTCAAAAAAACCCCAAAACGTCCCTTCACCGAATGGTGTTAGGACAACTGGAATCCACATGCAAGGGAATGAGTTTGAATGCCTATTTCACAGTACATAAAAACTAACTTGAAATGGACTGAGTATATAAATGTAATAGACAAGTCTATAAAACTCTTAGAAGAAAACAAATCTTTGTGACCTTAGATTTGTCAATGGTTTCTTAGATATAATATCATTAGCATTGTAAAAAAAGGAAAACTTAGGTAAATAGGACTTGATAAAAATAAAAATTTTTGTGCCTTAAAGAACACTATAAAAGCCGGGCGTGGTGGCGCACGCTTGTAATCCCAGCATTTGGGAGGCTGAGACCGGAGGATCCGGGTTCGCAGCCAGCCTCAGCTACCTAGTGAGGCACTCTGCAACTTAGTGAGACTCGGTTTAAAAATAAAGAATAAAAAAATAGGGCTGGGGGTGTAGCTCGGAGGTAGAATGCCCCTGAGTTCAATCCCCAGTACCACAAAAAAAAAAAAAAAAAAAAAAAAAAAAAAAAAAAAAAAAAAAAAAAAAAAAAAAAAAAAAAAAAAAAAAAAAAAAAAAAAAAAGAACACTATAAAAAGTAAAACTATAATCCACAGAATGGACAAAAATATTTGCAAATCATCCATTTACTAAGGTACTTCAATTTAGACTATATGAAAACAAATATGAATAAATAATAAATGACACATAATCAAACTTAGAAATGAGCAAAGAGCTGAGCTTAGTGATGGGTACCTATAATCCCAGTACATGGGAGGCTGAGACAAGAAGATTGCAGGTCCAAGACCAGCCCTTGGTAACTTAGACCCTATTTTTAAAAAATGAAAGCTGGGCATGGTGGCACACACTTGTAATCTCAACATTTGGGAGGCTGAGACTGGAGGATCCGGTTTCGTGGCCAGCCTCAGCTGCTTAGTGAGGCCCTCCACAACTTAGTGAGACCTTGTTTCAAAATAAAGAATAAAAACTAGGGCTGGGGGTGTAGCTCGGAGGTAGAATGCCACTGGGTTCAATCCCCAGTACTACACACACACCCACAGAAAAAATTAAATAAATAAATAAATAAATAAATAAATAAATAAATAAAATGAAATGGGTCTGGGTATGTAGCTCAGAGGTAGAATGCCCCTGGGTTCAATTCCTGGTAACACACACACACACACAATACATTAATTAATTAAAATGAGCAAAGAGTCTGCATAGACATTTATCCAAAGAAGATATAGAAGTCTCCAGATCTTGCCAGCCACCATTTTACGAGCTGCCCAGACCAGGGTCTGTTAGCACCAAAACATCCAACAATCTCCTGCGCACCCAGCGACCAGAAGTAGAGTAAGCAACTACGGAACTCCACACCATAATCAGGCGGCATATCCCCACAGGATCAACAGCGATCAAGAACACCTGGGACAACCATCTTAAACCTGTGGTGAGGACACCCCAGATCACTCCTCCCACTGGAGCCAGAGCAGCAGGGATCTGTAAGTTAAATTGCACCCACGGGGTGCAGGGGACCCTATACAAAGGACAGACTCAGTCACCTGCCCTTCTAGCGATTAGATAGGAACAGAAGTGCAGGATGGACCCAGTGCACACAGGGCATAGAGATCTTCCAGGCACACTGGAAAATGCCCGGCATTTAGACTGCACTCCTGCCACCAGCAAAAGCAGAGAGAGAGATGTAGACAGGCCCCATGGAGAGGTCAGAGACACAAGCTTGCAGTGGGAGAGGCATCAGCGGAACTTCCAGCCTTCACTGACAGAGCAAATAAGAATGTTAGAGCCATGCATGGATATCTAATAGAGCGAGCAGATATTTAAAAGCTGAAAATATCCATGGAGACCCAAAAGGGCTGCAGAGGCCAACTCAGCTTTGTACTTACAAACTAGCAGGGTTTTTTGTTGTTTTTTTTTTTTTGCGGTACTGGGGATTGAACTCAGGGGCATTCTACCTATGAGCTATACCCCCAGCCCTATTTTTTATTCTTTATTTTGAAACAGGGTCTCACTAAGTTGCGGAGTGCCTCACTAGATAGCTGAGGCTGGGGGTGAACCCGGATCCTCCGGTCTCAGCCTCCTGAATGCTGGGATTACAAGCGTGTGTCACCATGCCCGGCTGGGTTTTTGTTTTTTGAGTCTTGTTTTGTGTGTGTGTGTGTGTGTGTGTGTGTGTGTGTGTGTGTGTGTGTTTTCTGTTTTATTTGTTTTTACTCTGTTTTTGTTTTGTATTGCCTTGATTTATCTATGTTTGGTTGGACGATTGTTGCTTTGTTATTTGTTGACTCTCATCCTTATCCCCTTTACAAGCTTCCCTCCCTCTCTCCATCTATATTCTTCTCCTCAATGGTTTTTCTTTTCTCTTCTCTTTTTCCTTTTTCCCTGTCTCATATCAAGACCATTCCATACAACCACACCTAAAACTCTACATTGATTACTAGAATCCCCTGACATATCCACTATCTCTAATCTTTACCATATATCACGTCAACACACTCAACCTCTTATTCCACTGGACCATACTCTCTACTTTACCCTATTCCTGCATTCATCACTGTGACTTCTCAACCAGCCTTTATCACTGAACACAACCTCTCCTTGTGTATACCAGCAGACATCTCTAAACTCCCACTACAGAGATTGGACGAGAAAGCTTGCAAGAGCAGCAAAGATATAAATTTAAAAACAAGGAAACCATGGGAAGGAAAAAGAGCAAAGAAACTATTGCCACCACAACCCCACAATAACAGAACTTAACAACATTGAATGGCAGAGATTAACAGAAGAACAATTCAGATCTTTAATAGTAGAAATGATATAAAACTTCCACAAGAAATTCAGAGAGAGCTGGAAAGAAATAAAGGAAAAAATAAAAAAGAATCCGACACCCTGAACAGGAATCAAAGAGAAGCCTTGAAGGAAATGAAGGAAGTGAAAGATGCAATAATTGAAGTGCAGGCTTCAATACAAACTATAAATAGTAGATTAAACCAAATGGAAAATAGAATATCACTCTTAGAATATGACCATACCAAAAATGAATCCATAGTACATAATTTAGAAAAAAAAATTCAACAGTATGAATTGGATATTGATGAGATCTGGGCCAATGTTAAAAGAGCTAACCTAAGAATAATAGGCATAGAAGAGGGAATAGAAGTTGGAACTAATGGAATAAACAATCTTTTCAAAAAAGTAATATCAGAGAATTTTTCCAAACATAGAGAAGTTGACAACAGGTACAGGAAACATTTAGAACTCCTTCGAGACAAGACCAAAAAAGAGGTTCACCACACCACATAATAATCAATTGACTAATGTAGAGGCTAAGGAGAGAATTATAAAGGCAACAAAAGTAAAAGGCCAAGTGACATTTAGAGGCAAACCAATTAGAATCACTCCAAACCTCCCAAACCAAGTCATGAAAGCCAGGAGGGGCTGGAGTAACATATTCCAAACTCTGAAAGAAAATAACTTGCAACCAAGATTCTCCTACCCAGCAAAACTCTCTCTCAAAATTGACAGGGATATAAAAACCTTCCATGACAAACAGAAACTGAAAGCATTTATGTCTTCCAAACCAGTCCTAGAGAAAATACTCAAAGAGATTAACTACAAAGAAGAACTAACAAGTAAACATAGAACCAGAGAAACAATAATTTCCAGGAAGCAAAAAACTAAGCAAAGAAGAACAAACACTACTGCAAACAGAAGTCAAAATCCAAAATGTTAGGAATTAAAAACCATCTCTCAATACTCACACTGAATAGAAATGGTCTCAACTCCCCAGGAAAAAGGCACAAGGTAGCAAAATGGATTAAAACCCAGAATCCATCTATATGCTGCCTGCAAGAAACACACCTTACAAGCAAAGATTCCCACAAACTAAAGGTGAAAGGCTGGAGTAAGTAGTACATGCCAATGGAACTCGAAGAAAAGCAGGAGTAGCAACCATGATATCAGATAAATTAGACTTCAAACCTAAGCTTGTCAGAAGAGACAAAGCAGGTCATTTTCTACTAGTAAAAGGAACAATCCAAGCAAGAGGAAATAACAATTATCAAAATCTATGCCCCAAACATAGGTACAGCCACTTTCATACAACAAACTGCATCATATAAAGACACACATAGATCCCAATACACTAATACTAGGAGACTTCAATACTCCTCTCACATCTCTAGACCGATCTTCTAAACAAAAGGTCAGTAAAGATGCCTCATACCATAAAATAAATGGACCTATTAGACACATATAGACTCTTTCACCCAACTACGGCCGAATTCACATTTTTCTCAGCTGCACATGGAACCTTCCCCAAAATAGACCACATTCTGGGCCACAAATAGAGCACTGGCCAATTCAAAAAATGTAACATAATTCCCTGCATATTTTCAGACCACAATGGAGTGAAACTAGAAATCAACTCTAAGAAGACCCAGAGTAACCATGTAAACACATGGAGACTGAATATCACACTGCTGAATGATGATTGGGTCATAGAGGAAGTAAGGGGAGAAATTAAAAAATCCCAAGAAACCAATGAAAACAGAGACACAACATATCAAAACCTCTGGGACACCTTAAAGGCAGTACTAAGAGGAAAATTTATAGCACTGAGTGCCCACATAAGAAGAACAGAAAATCACCAAATAAATAACCTAATGACACAACTCAAATCCCTTGAAAAACAAGAATAGTCTAACCCCAAAGCTAGTAGAAGACAGAAAATTATGAAAATCAGAGCAGAAATTAATGAAATAGAGAATAAAAAAATACAGAAAATCAACAAAACCAAAAGCTGGTTTCTTGAAAAAATGAACAAGATCGATAAACCATTGGCCAACCTAACCAAAAGAAGGAGAGAATCAACCCAAATTACCAAAATAAGAGATGAAAAAAGGGATATTACCACTGGCAGTATGGAAATACAGAGGATCATCAGAAACTATTTTGACAAACTATACTCCAAAAATATGGAAAATCTAGAAGAAATTGAGAAATTTGTAGACACATATAACCTTCCTAAATTGAGTCAAGAAGATATAGAAAACTTAAACCGACCAATAACAATCAAAGAGATAGAAACAGCAATAAAGAGTTTACCACCAAAGAAAAGCCCAGGGCCAGATGGTTTTCCAGGTGAATTTTATAAAACATTTTTATAAGAGCTAATCCCAATACTCCTCAAACTATTCCATGAAATAGAAACAGGACCCTCCCAAACACATTCTATGAAGCCAACATCACATTAATACCAAAGCCAAATAAAGACAACTCAAGAAAAGAAAATTATAGGCCTATATCATTGATGAACTTAGATGCAAAGCTGCTAAACAAAATACTAGCAATGTGTTTTTAAAACCACATCAAGAAAATTATACACCATGAGCAAGTCAGGTTCATCCCAGGGATGCAAGGCTGGTTCCACATATGAAAAACAATCCATGTAATTCGCCACATAAACAGAATCAAACACAAAAATCACATGATCATCTCAATTGATGCTGAAAAAGTATTTGACAAGATCTAGCACCCATTCATGCTAAAAGCACTGCAGAGAATCGGAATATAAGGAACATATCTCAACATCATAGAGGCAATATACAA
Organism: Graphiurus murinus; assembly: GCA_004027655.1. Lineage (NCBI taxonomy): Eukaryota > Metazoa > Chordata > Mammalia > Rodentia > Gliridae > Graphiurus > Graphiurus murinus. The sequence continues at coordinate 35,948 of PVLC010009989.1, forward strand.
TAAGCCCACAGCCCACATCATATTAAATGGAGAAAAAACTGCAAGAGTTCCCACTAAAAAGAGGAACAAGACAAGGATGTCCATTATCACGTCTTCTTTCAATATAGTGCTTGAGACTCTAGCTAGAGCAATAGGCTAGAGAAGGAAATCAAAGTGGTAAAAACAGGGAAAGAAGAACTAACCTATCCTTTTTTTCAGATGACATGATACTATACTTAGAAGACCCAACATAGTCAACCAAAAAACTTATAGAACTGATCAACAAATTCAGCAAAATGTCTGGATACAAAATCAATCTTCAAAACTCAGAAGCTTTCCTGTATGCCAACCATAAATCCACTGAAAAAGAAATCCAGAAAACAATTCCACTCACAATAGCACCCCCAAAAATAAAATACTTAGGGATAAACCTAACCAAAAAGGTAAAAGACCTCTATAAGGAAAACTATAAAAAGTTGAAAAAAGAAATTGATAAGTACCTTAGAAGATGGAAAAATCTACCATGCTCTTGGATAGGCAGAATAAATATCATCAAAATTTCACCCTTCCAAAAGTGATCTACAGATTCAATGCAATACCCATTAAATTACCAAGGTCACTCCTCATAGACATAGAAAAATCAGTCCTTAAATTCATTTTGGAACAACGAAAAGCCCAGGATAGCCAAAGTAGTTCTTAGCAACAAGAACCATGCAGGAGGTATCACAATATCTGACTTCAAACTATACTACAAAGCCACAGTAATAAAAACAGCATGGTATTGACACAAAAACGGACACAGACCAATGGAGCAGAATAGAAGATTCAGAAACAGACCCACATGCTTACAGTCAACTGATTTTTGACAAAGGAGCCAAAAACGTACACTGGAAAAAAAGATAGCCTCTTTAAGAAATGGTGTTGGCAAAACTGGTTAACCATATGCAGGAAAATGGAAATAAACTCCACTTTCTCACCCTGCACAAGAGTCAACTCAAGGTGGATCAAAGACCTGGAAGTCAGGCCAGAGACCTTGCAGCTACTTGAAGAGGGCATAGGCCCAACACTTCAACACATAGGCACAGGTCAGGTCAAAACTTTCTCTTCTGTCTCTTTGTCTCCTTTTCTTCACCCCTCCCTCCTTCCCTCCCTTCATCCCTCTTCCTTTCTTTGTTTAACCATATGCATATGGTTAACCATATGCAGGAAAATGGAAATAAACCCCACTTTCTCACCCTGCATAAGAGTCAACTCAAGGTGGGTCAAAGACCTGGAAGTCAGGCCACAGACCTTGCAGCTACTTGAAGTGGGCATAGGACAAACACTTCAACACATAGGCACAGGTAAAAACTTTCTCAACAAGACCTCAAAAGCACAAGCAACTCAAAGTAAGATCAATACATGGTATTGCATTAAACTGAAGAGCTTCTGGGCAGTGAAGGAAACTATGGAGAACCTCAACAGAGAGCCCACAGAGTGGTTAACCAGTTTTGCTAACACCATTTGTTAAAGAGGCTATCTTTTTTCCAGTGTATGTTTTTGACTCCTTTGTCAAAAATCAGTTGACTGTAAGCACGTGGGTCTGTTTCTGAATCTTCTATTCTGCTCCATTGGTCTGTGTGTCTGTTTTTGTGCCAATATCATGCTGTTTTTTATTACTGTGGCTTTGTAGTAGAGTTTGAAGTCAGGTATTGTGATATCTCCTGCATTGTTCTTGTTACGAAGAACTACTTTGACTATTCTGGGCTTTTTGTTGTTCCAGATGAATTTAAGGGTGGATTTTTCTATGTCTGTGAGGAGTGACCTTGATAATGTCATGGATATTGCATTGAATCTGTAGATTACTTTTGAGAGGATGGCATTTTGATGATATTTATTCTGCCTATCCAAGAGCATGGTAGATTTTTCCATCTTCTAAGGTCTTTGTCAATTTCTTTTTTCAGCTTTTTGTAGTTTTCCTTATAGAGGTCTTTTACCTCTTTGGTTAGGTTTATCCCTAAGTATTTTATTTTTGGGGGTGCTATTGTGAGTGGAATTGTTTTCTGGATTTCTTTTTCAGTGGTTTTATGGTTGGCATGCAGGAAAGCTTCTGAGTTTTTTTTTTTTTTTGCGGTTCTGGGGATTGAACTCAGGGGCATTCTACCTCCGAGCTATACCCCCAGCCCTATTTTTTTTTACTTTATTTTGAAACTGGGTCTCACTAAGTTGCGGAGTACCTCACTAGATAGCTGAGGCTAGCCGCGAACCCGGATCCTCCGGTCTCAGCCTCCCGAATGCTGGGATTACAAGCGTGCGCCACCACGCCCGGGTAGCTTCTGAGTTTTGAAGATTGATTTTGTATCCAGACACTTTGCTGAATTTGTTGATCAGTTCTATAAGTTTTTTGGCTGACTTTGCTGGGTCTTCTAAGTATAGTATCATGTAATCTGTAAAAAGGGATGGTTTTAGTTCTTCTTTCCCTATTTTTACCCCTTTGATTTCCCTCTCTTGCCTTATTGCTCTGGCTAGAGTCTCCAGTACTATGTTGAACAGAAGAGGTGATAATGGATATCCTTGTCTGGTTCCTCTTTTTAGTGGGAACTCTTGCAGTTTCTCTCCATTTAATATGATATTGGCTGTAGGCCTATTGTATATTGCCTCTATGATTTTGAGGTATGTTGCTTCTATTCCGATTCTCTGCAGTGCTTTTAGCATAAATGGGTGTTGGATCTTGTCAAATGCTTTTTCAGCATCAATTGAGACGATCATGTGATTTTTGTCTTTGAGTTTGTTTATGTGGTGAATTACATGGATTCTTTTTTGTATGTTGAACCAGTCTTGCATCCCTGGGATGAACCCGACTTGGTCATGGTGTGTAATTTTCTTGATGTGGTTTTGAATGCGCATTGCTAGTATTTTGTTTAGCAGTTTTGCATCTAGGTTCATCAGTGATATAGGCCTATAGTTTTCTTTTCTTGAGCTGTCTTTATTTGGCTTTGGTATTAATGTGATGTTGGCTTCATAGAAAGTGTTTGGGATGGTCCTGTTTCTTTCTATTTCATGGAATAGTTTGAGGAGTATTGGGATTAGTTCTTCCATAAATGTTTTATAAAATTCACTTGGAAAACCACCTGGCCCTGGGCTTTTGTTTGATGGTAAACTTTTTATTGCTGTTTCTATTTCTTTGATTTTTATTGGTTGATTTAAGTTTTCATATCTTCTTGACTCAATCGAGGAAGATCGTATGTATCCAAAAAATTGTCAGTTTCTTCTAGATATTCCATTTTGTTGGAGTATAGTTTTTCAAATAGTTTCTGATGATCCTCTGTATTTCCGCAGTGTTGGTGGTAATATCACTTTTTTCATCTCATATTTTGATAATTTGGGTTGATTCTCTCTTTCTTTTGGTTAGGTTGCCCAATGGTTTATCGATCTTGTTTATTTTTTCAAGAAACCAGCTTGTGGTTTTGTTGATTTTCTGTATCGTTTTTTATTTTCTATTTCATTAATTTCTGCTCTGATTTTCATAATTTCCTGTCTTCTACTGGCTTTGGGGTTGGACTGTTCTTGATTTTCAAGGGCTTTGAGCTGTGTCATTAGGTCATTTATTTGATGAGTTTCTGTTCTTTTTATGTGGACACTCAGTGCTATAAATTTTCCTCTTAGTACTGCCTTTAAGATGTCCCAGAGATTTTGATATGTTGTGTCTCTGTTTTCATTGGTTTCTAGGAATTTTTTAATTTCTCCCCTGACTTCCTCTATGACCCAATCATCGTTCAGCAGTGTGGTGTTTAGTCTCCATGTGTTTACATGGTTACTCTCTGTCTTCTTAGAGTTGACTTATAGTGTCAGTCCATTGTGGTATGAAAAGATGCAGGGAGTTATGTTACATATTTTGAATTTGCCAGTGTTCTCTTTGTGGCCCAGAATGTGGTCTATTTTGGAGAAGGTTCCATGTGCTGCTGAGAAAAATGTGAATTCAGCTGTAGTTGGGTGAAATATTCTGTATGTGTCTAACAGATCCATTTGGTTTATGATATTCTTTAGGTCTGAAGCATCTTTACTGACCTTTTTTTTAGAAGATCGGTCTAGTGATGTGAGAGGAGTATTGAAGTCTCCTAGTATTAGTGTATTGGGATCTATGTGTGACTTTATATCATGCAGAGTTTGTTTTATGAAAGTGGCTGCACCTATGTTTGGGTCATAGATGTTGATAATTGTTATTTCCTCTTGCTGGATTGTTCCTTTTACTAGTAAAAGGTGACCTCTTTGTCTCTTTTGATGAGCTTAGGCTTGAAATCTAATTTATCCAATATCAGAGTTGCTACTACTGCTTGTCTTCGAGTTCCATTGGCATGGATTACCTTACTGCAGCCCTTCACTTTTAACTTGTGGGAATCTTTGTTAGTAAGGTGTCTTTCTTGCAGGCAGCATATAGATGGATTCTGGGTTTTAATCCATTTTGCCACCTTGTGCCTTTTTATTGGGGAGTTGAGACCATTTCTATTCAGTGTGAGTATTGAGAGATGGTTTTTAATTCCTAACATTTTGGATTTTGACTTCTGTTTGCAGTAGTGTTTGTTCTTCTTTGCTTAGTTGTTTGCTTCCTGGAAGTTATTGTTTCTCTGGTTCTGACGTTTACTTGTTAGTTCTTCTTTGTAGTTAATCTCTTTGAGTATTATCTCTAGGACTGGTTTGGAAGACATAAATGCCTTCAGTTTCTGTTTGTCATGGAAGGTTTTTATATCTTCATCAATATTGAGAGAGTTTTTCTGATTAGGAGAATCATGGCTGCAAGTTATTTTCTTTCAAAGTTTGGAATATGTTACTCTAGCCCCTCCTGGCTTTCATGACTTGGTTTGGGAGGTCTGGAGTGATTCTAATTGGTTTGCCTCTAAATGTCACTTGGCCTTTTACTTTTGTTGCCTTTCGAATTCTTTCCTTAGCTTCTACATTAGTCATCTTGATTATTATGTGGCATGGTGAACCTCTCCTTTGGTCTTTTCTAGAGTGGGTTCTGTATGTTTCCTGCACCTGTGTGTCAATTTCTCTTTCTATGTTTGGAAAATTATCTGATATTACTTCTTTTAAAAGGTTGTTTATTCCACTAGCTTCAACTTCTAATCCCTCTTCTATGCCTATTATTCTTAGGTTAGCTCTTTTAAAATTGGCCCAGATCTCATCGATGTCGGATTCATACTGTCAAATTTTTTTTTCTAGATTTTGTATAATGCATTCATTTTTGGAATGGTCATCTTCTAGGAGCAATATTCTATTTTCCATGTGGTCTATTCTGTTGTTTATAGTTTGTATTGATTCTTTCACTTCTATTATTGCATCTTTCATATCCTTCACTTTCCTCAAGGCTTCTCTATGATTCCTGCTGAGGGTGTCAGATTATTTGTTCCTTTATTTCTTTCCAGCTCTCTGCATTCTTTCTGGAAATTTTGTATCATTATATTATTAAAGATCTGACTTCTTCTTTTGGTAAGCTCTGCCATTAAATGTCATTGAATTCTGTTATTATGTGTTTGTGTTGACTCATTGTTTCTTTGGTATTTTTCCTTCTCATGGTTTCCCTTTTCCTAAATTTATAACTTTGCTGTTCCTGCACACTTTCTCTGAATTTATAGGTTTCTTATTTTTATTTCTCTCTGTGAATGGTATCTTGTACTGAGTTGCAATTACTCTGGTACTTCTTCTGCCCAATCTATTGGTGTCTTTGGTGGGTTTTAGGTATTTACTTCTAGGGTCTAGCAAAAGCTAACAAAGCAACCAATCCTCCAAACAAACATAGATAAATCAAAGCAATGCAAAGTGAAAACAGAGTAAAAATGAAACAAAACAAAACAAAAACCCCAGAAAACAAAAACAACAACAAGTAAAATAAAAATCCCTGCAAGTTTGAAAGAACAGACCTGATTTGGCCTCTGCAGATCTTTTGGGTAGATCCCTGCTGCTGTGGACGGCTGACAAAATAGTGGCTGACAGGATGGCGGCTGCTACTGCCAAGTACATGCCGGCTGCCCCGTTCTCCCTGGTCTGCTCTCTATATTCCGACCAACTGCCCCTGTTGCTTTACTCACTTTTATGCTGTTTTGTTTATCTTTCCTTCCATCAAGAAGCTGCTCCTGTGACAGTTTTGATTCAAGGTCTGTGGCAGTTTTGATTCAAGTTTGATCTCTGCTGCAGCTGTGTAGGGAGAGGTGAGCTGGGATGGCCCCGCCTGGGCTTAAGCTGGTTGTACCATGTGTTCCAGTCACTGTCGAAGGAGCCTCGATATGCTGCCTGGTTAGGATGTGGAGTTCAGGAGTTGGTTACTCCACCTCTGGTCACTGGGAATGCAGAAGGTCATTATATATTTCTTTGTCAGTAGACCCCACTCCAGGGGCTGGCGCAATGGTTGCCGCCACTCAGCGGCGTGACGCCACAGCCGCACAGACAGGCTTCTTTGCTTTCACTTCTGGATTCTGATCAGCTGTATTTCAGTTTTCCTAGCGTTGTTCACCTTTTTGTTGCTATTTTTCTTCTGTCAAGAAGCTTCCTCTATGGCTGATTTGAATTGAGCTCACAGTGCCTATTGAGAGGTGTCTTCTCCGACACCATCTTCCCAGAAGTCTATATCACACCTCTGACTGAATTCTCCAAATAGATCTCAGAGTAAAAGCTACCATTCTTATGGTGATTTACAAACCCCTCCATGACTTCATGGACTTCATCTCCTATCATTCTCACCTATAACTGTTCACTGTATTCAGCCACAGTGACTTTGCTGCTCCTCAAACACACTCAGACATGTTCCTACCTCAGGGCCTTTGCACTTACTATTTCCACTATCTGCAATAATTTTCACCTAGATATTAGCAGAGATCACCTAGCATTTTGAGGTCTCTGCTTAAATGTTGATCACAACAGCTTTTTTTCAAATTGTTTCTTTGGGAGTGTGATCTCAGGAAGTAGGAATGAAGGACAAGGGGAGCACATAAGAAAGGAGGGAAGGCCAATATAATGGCTATGGGCAATTGTTTTCTCAATCCTGCTGGACATCTGAGATAACTTACGAAAATAGTGGCATCAGTACCATTTTCTGAGGATTGGAAAGGGGGAAGCATTTCTCCATTAACTCCCTAACCCCATGCTGGAAATGGCTATATAAACTCATGCAGTATAGAATGAAAATATAGAGCCCCTTGCTAAAAATTATTAGGAATCTTATGACAGCAGCAGCAGGCATCAGAGAAGCCTGAGGGCAAGAGGCAAGAGCCCAGTGTACACCTATTACAAGATATTGTCACACAGAGCCTATTTGAACCTGGGTGAAACTTGCTTGGAACTAGTCACCATGGCTGTGATTGGAATAAGGAGCAAATCCAAGGAGGGTTTGAAATGCTGCCCAAGAGAAGTCTAAGAAACTTTGTTACCCTCTATGCCTTTACATACTTTAATTTTCTTTATAGCATTTGTTTTTCAGACCCTTGCTTATCTCTTCTGCTGGAATGTGAACTATATGAGGGCAGGGACTTTTTTTTCTGTTATGTTCATAGCACCTGTGGCTGGCACATAGTGGGTGCTCATTAAATTTTGATCAAATGAACAGATGCACAAGAGGCAATGTACAATGGTTAAGAACCTGGTCTCAGAAGCCAGATGGCCTGGGTTGAATGGTGTATGCCAAGGCATACCTCATATATGTCAATGCCTCTTTCTTTCACCTGCACATATTTGTGTAGGGAGCTAGTTAAATTGAGTATTCATGATATTAGAATTTTTCAGTTAATTCTCAAACATTTTTATGACAAAAGTGATATTATTACCAAGTTTAAAGATGAGGACACTGTGGCTCAGGAAACAAGAAATAACACCCTTTAAGAGGGACAAGACATACTCTAACTGTTCAACTGGGAAAGGGTGAGTCCTACATTTTGTCTTGGTGATTATAGTGCTAGTATAGGATAATTCTGTGTGTGCATGGGTCTGATATTTATGTCTTTTCTAATAGCCTTCTGGAAACTGGAAGCATAGATACAAGGACTAATAGGCTGGTGTCCTTGGAAGCATTTCCCGGAGCAACCTAAGGAATTCCCAGGTGGTGGATACCTTATAGCTCAATATTTTGTCCTTGGTGAATGAATGGTTACTTGCACCTAATTGAGTGAATGAGAGTTGCATAACCAGCTACAGGGATGTGTTCTAGTATCAGTTGTTGCTGGTTACTGGTCTGATGGTTCATGGGACTGCAAGTTGGCTTAGTCATATAGGGCTGAGAATGTAAAATAGGTGGAAGATGGCTTGGCTGTGTGGGTGTGGCCTCACTTCTACTTATTGAAATAAAGATAAAAGGTAAGCAGAAGGACTAGAGCAAAAATACAAGGGCTCTAGTCAAGAGAATAGTTAATATGGTGGGGAAGCTTTCTGATTTAATCCAAAATACAGGCTTAGTATGTTGCTTTCCTTTTAGTAGACCTATCACATTTTCATGATAGGCTAGATACATAGATTCCTAAAGTTGGTAATACCACCCCCAGTGGGAGATGCTGGAATGATCCAGAAGTACTGAGTAATATTTTTTTCTGAAAAGGGGGTGGTAAGCCTCTTTGAGAATCTATGGGTAGGGAGTGGTGGGAGATAGGCGAAGGAAGGGGAAGGATGTTGCAGACGGAATTCTTTCTTTTTTATTTCCCCATATTTATTTATTATTTATTTTTATAATGTGCTATTGTGCATTATAATCTTACATCATAAAGAAGGAATTTCTAAAGTTTAATGATATGAGATGCTTTAGTCAGAGGAAGAACTTGACGATGTTACTAATCCTTTATTTTTCTATAGCTCCTCTTTTCTCTATTCCAAAGGAGTTAGGGAAAGATGCAAGCATTACCTAGTGTAATGTATACACCCATGGGATCATGGGATTATTATATTAGGGGATGGGTGGTACATCTGTTCATTCTTATTTTTCTCATATTTGTAATTTTGCCTAGATTGATCCTCTTTTCTCTTGTTTGTGTTTTCAGTTGCATGATGGATGATGACTTGAAATATTACATGCCTTCATGGAGTTTGTTCTGGAGGCAGCTCTTCTACCTAGTGAATGCTTGAGTACGTAAATAGCAAAATAAGGATGGTCTTGACTTTCCATTTGTGCCAAAGACTACTGATTGACTATCAAATTATATTCTTCTTTTTCCCCCTTAATATCATGCCCTTGATATACCTACAGCAGTCCTTTCTGTAGTTATATTAGGTCATTTGACTAAGTTCTCTCCAGTGGAATGTGACTAGAAGTGATAGGTGCCATTTCCAACCTTAAGAGAGTGAATATGCTTTCTGCACACTGCAATTCATGATAACCTAGCTTTGACCAAGCAGATGACATCTATGATCTAAGGGACAGAGGGGCAGCCCCATGAACCTAAGCCAGATCCCTAAATGGTCATGTAGCAGAGCTTCCTTGATTACCTTGATAATATCACCACTTTGCAAATATCATGAGATAGATAAATCAACTTCTTCTCTTAAAAACATTTAAAAAATTTTAAAATGATACATAGCATTGTAGATATTTATGGGATACAGTGTGACAGACATGTATACAGTGTGTAATGATTAGGTCAGGGTAATTGGTATTATTTATCACCTCAGACATTTATCATTTCTTTGTTTTGGGAACATTAAAATCCTCTCTACCAGCTATTTGAAATATTCAGTTAATTGCAGTCAACTATAGTTATCCTACTGTGCTGTAGAATATTAGAAGCTAATCCTCCTATCTAACTGCACCCCTGTAGATATTAACCTTCCCCTCTTCATCCCTTCAACCTCTTTTTAAAAAATCATTGGGTTATGAGATAGCCACAAAATGGTAGACTAGGAGGTTCCATCGTGCTTCCCCTCACAGAAACACCAATATAAACAACCACCCATGTACAAAAATACCTTCTTGAGAGATTTGGATTCCATGTGATAGATTGTAGAAAACATGAACTGAAGAAGCTAGGAAAGATGGTTTCACTCTATCCAAATTAAACCTTCCTCAGCCCATGTAGTGCAGGACTAAGAGATAATCCCTGCCCTGGAGCTTTCCTGTGGGAAAAAGAGAGTGAAGTGAGCATATAATTTTGCCATGGACCAAGTCTCCAGGCCTGCCTCAGTGGACCGTGGTTCCAGAATGACCCCCACAAAACTCAGGTTTGCACCAGTGGTCCTGATACCAGGGAAACCTGTGCAGACAAAGCCCCCAGATAGACTCCAGTACTAGGCCAGCCCCTGTGGGTCCAGGTGACAAGATTGTCTCATTCCCAAACCTGCCCTTGCTGATCCAAGCACTAGGCCTTCTCTAGCAGCAGGCCAATACTCTGTGGAACCAAGCTCCAGGCCTGTTCTAGTGGACCCCAGTGCCAAGCTGACCATTATGGACCCAGGTACAAAGCTTGTCCACCTGTGAACCCAAGCACCAAACTTACCTGTTTGCTGATTCTAGCAGTAGGCCTGCCCATAATCCCTGTCTGCAGAATCTCTGACCAGAGATTTTGGCTAGTATGACTGGTGAAGGGCTTAACTTACCAAAGCCAGTCTGTAAAGACTGTAAGAGATGCCTGCTTCTTCAAATGCATAGACACCAGTGCATGGTTATAAGGACCATGAGGAACCAGAGAAACATAATGTCACTAAAGGAACAAAATAAAGCACTAACAATCAATCTTAAATAAGTAGAGCTAATCATATAGCCTGAAAAGTAATTCTCTAGAGAAATTCAGTGAGCTATAAGAGAATCAGATAAACAACTAAATGAATTAGAAAAATGACACATGGACAAAGGAGGAGTTCAACAAAAAGGTAGAGGGCATGAAAACCAACCAAATAAATTTTGGAAATGAACATAATGATTGAATTAAAATATTCAGTAGAGATCTTCAACAGCTGACTTGATCAAGCAGCAGAAGGAGCCAGTGAGCTTGAAAACAGATTATTTGAAATTAATCAGAGGAACAAAAAGAAAAAGGGATGAAAAAAGAAAGCCTAGAGGACTTATGGGGACACCATCAAGAGAACCAATATATACATTATGAGAATACCAGAAGAGCAGAAAAAGAGGCAGGAAACTGACTTAAAGAAATAATGAGAGCTTGTTTGGAGGTTCTAGCAGGGGAGTGCAGCTACTCCTATACCCTTGACTGGAGCCGGGCGTGGTGGTGCACACTTGTAATCCCAGTACTTGGGAGGCTGAGACAGGAGGTTCCGGGTTCGCGACCAGCCTCAGCTACTTAGTGAGGCCCTCCGCAACTTAGTGAGACCCTGTTTCAAAATAAAGAATAATAAAAAAAAAAAGGACTGGGGGTGTAGCTAAGAGGTAGAATCCCCCTGGGTTCAATCTCCAGTACCAAAAAAAAAAAAAAAAAAAAAAAAAACCAAAAAAAAAAAAAACCAAAAAAGAATGACAGAAAGCATCCAAAATCTGGGGGTGCAAGGAGTGAACATCAAGAACTATGAAGCATGGTGCACGCTTGTAATCCCAGCATTCGGGAGGCTGAGACTGGAGGATCCGGGTTCGCGGCCAGCCTCAGCTAGCTAGTGAGGCATTCCGCAACTTAGTGACACCCGGTTTCAAAATAAAGAATAAAAAATAGGGCTTGGGGTATAGCTCGGAGGTAGAACGCCCCTGAGTTCAATCCCCAGTACCGCAAAACAAACAAACAAACAACAACAACAAAAACAAAACAAAACTATGAAGCACAAAGAACTCTAGTTAAGTTGATTGTAAAGAAGTACTTACCAAGACACATGATCAAATTAGTAAAAAGCGAGGAAAAAGATTTTGCAAGTAGCAATAGTAATGCAATTTATGACATATAAAGGAACCCACATAAGAAGCTTTGCTGACCAGGAGAGAGGGGGATGATATATTCAAAGTACTAAAAGAAAACAAAACTGCCAACAAAAAATATTTTACCCAGAGAAGCTGTCTTTCAGATATAAAGGAGAGATAAAAACTCAACCAAACAAAAGCTGAGGGATTTCATTACCACTAGACCAAGAAATGCTAAAAAAATTCAAGGTGAAGTAAAAGGATGGTAATTACCAAAATGAAACCATATGAAAAATTGTTTTGTTTTCTTTTTGTGGTACTAGAGATTGAACCCAGGAGCATTCTGCCTCCAAGTTACATCCCCAACCGTATTTTATTTTTATTTCGAAACAGGATCTGTCTAGGTTGCTGAGAGTCTCACTACTTGCTGAGGCTGTCCTCGAACCTGTGATCCTCTTGTCTCAGCCACCAGGGAAGCCAGGTATGCAAGAACCTGAATGGGAAGTCTGACCAGTTTTTATTCCTAACACAAATTTTTGTACTGTACTCCTATTGGTGGGGGTGTGGTTTCACAGTCTTAATGAGGTTGGCTAATTTGTCTAGAACAGAATGCTGGGGGAGGGGCTGGCATTTGCAATTCTCAGGAGATGGAAACTCACAAACAGGACTTTATACAAGGTTACAAAATAGTGGTTACATTAAATTAAGCTAACCCTTTGACAAAAAAGACAATTATATTTTTAGAAGTCCTCCTTCATTACATATTACTACTCTTTTCTTCAAATTCTGTTAGTATATGGTTACATAACATTTTGTTTCTTACTAATCTGCTGACAAGAAGATATTTTTATTTTATTTATTTTTTAAACTTTAACAAATCTTTTTTTTCATCTTTCCCTTATTTGGTGCATTGTAATCACACATCTTTGTTAGGTACAAGCTAGTATAGGTAAAGACATCCATGCACACATTTCTCATTTAACTCTTCCCCAATTCCCGCCCCACTCCCTCCTCCTCCCTCCTTCTCAAGGTCAGTTTAGTGATTGACTTAGATGTATTCATGAAGATACATCATGTTCATTAGGGTGTCCTCCCTCCCCCTTCACCTTCCATTAAGCCAAATTCTTTGTTCACCTAAGGATTCTCCTTCATCTGGAGTCCCTCTTATGTCCCATTTCCTCCCTAGCTTCCACATATTAGGGAGAGCATTCGATTTTTAACTTTTTGTGACTGACTAATCTCACTTAACATAATGTTTTCCAGTTCCCTCCATTTCCCTGCAAATGACATGATTTTGTTCTTCTTTATGGCTGAGTAAAATTCCATTGTGTACATATCCCATAGTTTTGTAATCCATTCATCTGTTGATGGACATCTTGTCTGGTTCCATAGTTTGGCAATTGTAAACTGTACAGCTATAAACATACATACACATGCGTCTGTCTGATAGTTTGGTTTCCATTCTTCTGGGTAAATACCCAGAGGTGGTATTGCTGGATCATATGGTAGGTTCATTCCCATTTGTCTGAGGATCCTCCATATTGTTTTCCAAAGTGGTTGCACTAATGTACAATCCCACCAGCAATGTATTAGGGTTCCCACTTCTCCACACCCTCGCCAGCATTTCTTGTTGTTTGCATGCTTGATGATTGCCATTCTGATTGGGGTTAGGTGAAATCTCAAGGTACTTTTGATTTGCATCTCTCTGATTGCTAATGACGTTGAACATTTCCTCATACATTTATTGGCCATTTGTATTTCTTCTCTTGTGAAGTATCTATTTAGAACCTTTGCCCATTTTTTGATTGGGACTAACCTCCTTTTTTTTTTTTTGTGGTACTGGGGATGGAACCCAGGGGCATTCTGCCTGAGAGCTATGCCCCCAACCCTATTTTTTATTCTTTATTTTGAAACAGGGTCTCACTAAGTTGCAGAGGGCCTCACTAAGTAGCTGAAGCTGGCTGCGAACTTGGATCCTACAGTCTCAGCCTCCCAAGTACTGGGATTACAAGTGTGTGCCACCACGCCCGGCTTCACAGTGCATTATTCATTACACACATGTTATTAGTATGAAATAGGGATCAGGTAAATAACACCAGGAAGTAATGATTGTTGGCATTACATGTAGTAATCTGTTTTCCTGGAACAAACTGCAAATGTATTCTGTTTGGAATTAATATAGTATTTTAAATTTTACCCATAAAAATGATTTATGATACTGAATCCATTAGTTTAATGGAATATCACAATCATTATTAGAAACTTATTTATATTGTAATCAGTAGAATGGGATGTCTCTTCTAAATAAGAAAATGAATGTGAATGCCAAAGATTTTCTCTTATTTAATTTTAATAATTGTAAATCATCATAGGTGATATGTATTTTTCATATTGATGCCTGTAAGTAAATCCCACCAGAGAAAATAGAAAAGGGAAAAGCCACATTAAGACTGGTAAACTGAGCCGGGCGTGGTGGCGCACACTTGTAATCCCAGCATTCGGGAGGCTGAGACCGGAGGATCCGGGTTCGCGGCCAGCCTCAGCTATCTAGTGAGGCACTCCACAACTTAGTGAGACCCTGTTTCAAAATAAAGAATAAAAAACATAGGACTGGGGACGTAGCTCGGATTTAGAATGCCCCTGAGTTCAATCCCCAGTACCGCCAAAAAAAAAAAAAAAAAAAAAAGACTGGTAAACTGTTTTTCTCTGAGAATTTTTGTGCTTTATATTTCAATGAAATGATCAGCATTAAGGCATTAAGGCATGGTCCCTAATGAGGGTTGGGTAGGGACAGGGGTTATGAGCAAGGGAAAGCCTATTGTGTGGCAATCATTACTTGAGCCTTTTCAGAGGGGTCTTGCTTTTCACTAAAATCTTTGTCAAGTTTAGAGCTTCCAATCAAGATATCGGAAGATCCTGAAATGTTGATTTTTTTTTTTAAGGAGAGAGTCTTCAAAAAAGTTTAAGGTTTGTGCTACAGAGCCATTGGCCTCTGGAAATTAGCCAATGAGCAGGCTTAAAATTTTAGTATAAGCCATGCATCCCTTTGGTTTGTAGGATGGCCCAATTAATGTGTATTGCCACTTACAAATTGTGTTTAGCAAGTTTCTTAACCTCTTTGTACCTTAGTTCCTGATTTGTAAGAATACCTACATCATAGGCTTTTTGCAATGATTAAATGTGCAAATTGCCTTTCACATCAAGGCATGAGTGATTTATCATATAATCAAACGTCTTTCTTATAGACATTAGGAAAAGCAGGCTTCTGGGGCCTGACAAGTTTAGATGAAGGTAAACTTAACAATAAACATCATATTTTCTTTCCAATATATACTAATGAGCTTCCCTCTTTGACTTTTTCAGATACATGATTTTCTTTCTAGTTGGCTCAAGGAGTCTATCTGCCCAGGGATTGTGGGGGGAGGGTTGTTGAATTAGTACTCATATAGCAAGAATTCAAAGAGAAAAAAATAGTATGCTATTTCTGGTTTCCAAAGTAAAAATTTTCAAATTCAAAGCAAGAAAACAGGCCCAAAAGCCAGATTTTATTAAGAGAGAAAGGGATTTTCTAAATTCCTTTATCATCTTCTTTATCTTATAAAGAAGACCTGGGCTAAGCTAATCACGTTTAACCTAAGAGCCTTTTTGGTCAAACAAGAAGAGGTAGAGGTTCTTGTTACTAAGAACTACACAATACCTGACTTCAATCTTTACTACAAAGCCACAGTAATAAAAACAGCATGGTATTGGCACAAAAACAGACACATAGACCAATGGAGCAGAATAGAAGATCCAGAAACAGACCCACGTGTTTACAGTCAACTGATTTTTGACAAAGGAGCCAAAAACATACACTGGAGAAAAGATAGCCTCTTTAACAAATGGTGCTGGCAAAACTGGTTAACCATATGCAGGAAACTGGAAATAAACCCCACTTTCTCACCCTGCACAAGAGCCAATTCCAGATGGATCAGAGACCTGGAAGTTAGGCCAGAGACCTTGCAGCTACTGGAAGAGGGCATAGGCCCAACACTTCAACACATAGGCACAGGTCAAAAACTTTCTCAACAGGACCTCAAAAGCACAAGCAACCCAAAGGAAGATCAATATATGGGATTATAATAAATTAAAGAGCTTCTGTGCAGCAAAGGAAACTATCAAGAACCTCAACAGAGAACCCACAGAGTGGGAGAAAATTTTTGCCAGCTACTCATCTGACAGAGGACTCATATCTAGGATATACAGAGAACTCAAGAAACTCACAGCTAAGAAAACAAATAACACAATCAAGAAATGGGCAAAGGATCTAAATAGACACTTCACAAAAGAAGAAATACAAATGGCCAATAAATGTATGAGGAAATGTTCCACATCATTAGCAGTCAGAGAGATGCAAATCAAGACTACCTTGAGATTTCACCTAACTCCAATCAGAATGGCAACT
>PVLC010009990.1:0-52094 GCA_004027655.1 Graphiurus murinus
GGAATGAACCTACCATATGATCCAGCAATACCATTTCTGGGTATCTACCCCAAAGAATGGAAAACAAACTATCAGACTGATGCATGTAAATCTGTGTTTATAGCTGTACAATTCACAATTGCCAAACTATGGAACCAGCCAAGATGTCCATTGACAGATGAATGGATTACAAAACTATGGGATATGTACAAAATGGAATTTTACTCAGTCATAAAGAAGAGCAAAATTATGTCATTTTCAGGGAAATGGATGGAACTGGACAACATTATGCTAAGTGAGATTAGTCATTCACAAAAAACTCTCCCTACTATGTGAAAGCTAGGGAGAAAGTGGGATGAAGAAGGAGAAACTTTAGATGAGCAAAGAAAGTGACTTAACTTAAAGTGATGGGGAGGGGGTGACAGAAATACCCTAATGCACATGATGTACTTTCATGAACATATCAAAGTCAATCACTAAACTGAACTTGAGAAGGAGGGAGGGGAAGGGAGTGGGGCGGGAATTGGGGAAGCATTAAATGAGAAATGTGTGCATGTATGCCTCTACCAGCTTGTACCTAACAAAGATGTATGATTACAATGCACCAATAAAAAAAAAAAGGATCAATTTTATGGTTAAAAAAAAAAAGAAAGTTACATGAGGTTGTGAATTTTTTGAGTGAGGGAAAGTATTATGAAACTGACATGTCATTTATTAGGGTACAATAGTTTTTCCATGTAGCTACAGCAGGCAGAGTATCTTTAAGCTGACTCTTCAAATCATGATATCGTATAATGTTGTGTTGATTCTCCTAAGCTCAAGGCACCTTGTTAGGTGCTTTAGCATATTACATTAATTTTTACAACTGCTTTTGGGGGAAGATATAGAAATTCTCATTGCACAGAGCAAAAACTAAGCTCAGAAGAGTCAAGAAGAGTGCTAAATCTACATAGTACTGAAACTTTATTCAAAAGTCCAGGCAAGAAGGATAGCTGTCAATTTCCAGACAGTAACTGGGCTTGTCATTTGTGTAGAGTGAAGCCAGTTTCCATCTTAGTTTGCTGCTGCACCATCCTGTGTTTCTCTCTGCTTAGTCTTTCCCTCTCCCCAGGCTCTGGGTCTGCCAGACACATAAACCTGGAACCTAGGAAAGTCCTCAGAGATAACTTTGAATCTTTGCTAATTCCTCATTAACAGTTCACAGCTGAGACTCGCAAGTCCTCAGTCCTGCTAGGGACTCAAGGTTCATGTTCCCTGAGGGGCTCACAGGAGAAGCCCATAAATCTTGCTCACCCACACCTGCTTTCTCCCAGGCTCACCCTAGGAACCTCCTGGAGTCTCCTAGGTCCTACATGTACTATTGGCTCAGAGGATATGGAGGACAAACAAGGTCTGAAGCAGGATTGGATGGATGAAAATAGGATGCCTATTCCTCATCTTTAATTCCATGTCTGTGGCACAGAGGTGAGAAGTCCTTGTCCCATCCACAGTAGCAATTCCTTAGCCAAGATCAGTCACATCCTAGATATAGTTTGGGGACCCCTGAAAATGTCTCTCCTAACATCTACTTAGATTTATTCCACAATGATCTCAGCACTGAAGGTCAAAAGTACCAGTACCTCTGGAGATGCCCTCAGAAACCTCTTTGGACTGGTGAAATGAGTTGTTCAGACATTTTTCAGAGAACAATTAAAGGAGAAGATATTGAATAGGTTCTGCTACTGTGAGTCCTTGCACACACTCTTTAGCCTTCTGAGCTCAGGTTGCCTGAAGGAAGGACAGCAGGAGGTGGGGTCGGTGTGCTGTTGTCTTTGAGAACTGAGGCTGAGATGCTACTGTTCCCTTTCCCTGTCTCTGTCTCTGGTCACAGTGATGAGGGCATGTGAAGCATGGGGACATCGCCATATTTCCCATTTTATTAGAAACAATCTTGTAATCAGTCTAATTCCTTCAGCTCTATTGGCAAAAGAACTTCTTCCTTTGATATATTTAGGATCTTTTATTCTGGCTTTCAGCCAATTTTTAAAAATCAAATTCAGAACCATTCTGCTTCCAAGCATTCTTCCTTCAGTTCCCAACTCATGTATTTTAAAATCTAAGAAACATTTCAAGATTACTAATCGGATTATGAAACTGAGGGCTAAGAATGCAGTGGAAAAAAGTTTTGGAAAATGATGGAGTCAAGGAGTAATAAAAGTGCTAATGATAATAGCAATACTATTTAACATGCATTGGGCATTTTACTGTTGCAGGTGCTGCTGAATCCTATGTAACCTCTTTACATATGCTATTTTATTTAATCTCTACAAGGTTCTATGTAAAGTTTACGTATGTCTGATTGTTCTTGATTTAGAGATGAGAAAATAGAGCCATTGGAAGTTGAGGATCAGGTCCAAAGTCACACAAGTTTTATGTAGCAGAACTAAGATTCGAACCTAGATAATCTGACTTCAGAGCCCACTCTACATTTTGTCACTGTTTTAAAATGATAATAAACAGGAACAAGAAAAATATCACTTTGTCCCATGTTTTCCTCCCACCCCTACCTCTTCCAAACTCAGAGTAAGGACCAGGTATGCTGATTAAACCATGGCTACAAGTTATTAGTTGATTCACCCCAAATGATACAGGAGGAATGAGACTGAGCACAGGTTGTCCAAGTTCATTTCTCGCACTCTTTTCCCTGTACCGTCATTCTCCCCCTGGTGTATCCGGCTGTACTTACTAAGGTCTTTGATGCTCTGCTCTGACATGGAAGGCATACCTTATCCTTCAAGCTCATAAACAGGACTCCATACATGAGCCATTCTGAGTGGACTATCTCTGAGGATTCACAATCACCCTGAGGAGGATAAACAGAAAAAAGAGGAGGGAGAGGGTGACCTTGTTGTGAACCATAGGGTTCGAGGACAGCAAATAGCCATTGACAAGTCTTAGTCTACAGCTGGCTCTGGGAGGTCTCTGTATCACTAATGCCCCAAGGACCTAGGCTGGTAAAAATTTCACATGTGAGTAGAGTTAGAACAAAGAGTAGAAATGGAAACCCAGAGTCACACAGATGTTTAGAATCTGTATGAGTGGCCCAGGCAGCATCTTTGGGCCGGAAGTAAGCAGCTGTCACATTAGGAATAAGACTAAGAATCTGGGAGAAGAAACAGTGTTGGACTGGGATCCAGGAGAGCATATTCTTGGCCCCAGCTCTGTGACTCTGTCCTTTTGGTTACACAAGTTTCTTCATTCTAGAAAGGAGCACAGGATAATGTAACACATCTGCAGCCTCATCACCCCCATGGAGATGCTGCAGCTCAGAGCCAGTGCTGTGCCTGGGAGCTCAGGAAGAGTTCACGGCCCTTTCTGAACTAGAATTTGCAGAGGAAGCTGAGCTGGTGAGAACTGGATATGGGGTGAGGGACTGGGAGGCAAGAAAGCAGAGCAGGCAGGTAAAAATGACAAGGGTACAGCTGTGCCTGCAGAGAACGGGCACCGGGCAGAGCCAAGGTGAGGAAGTCCCTAGCATCCTCCTCTTCCTTCACTGAGCCCATGGAAAGAAACAGAGGTACGTGCATGCTATGGACATGGAGGAACTAAGGCAGTCATCTGTGGAATGTTGCCAAGAGGAAGTGTGTTAGTAGGGCCCACACCCTGTGTATAGGACTTGCCTGAGAGGCTGTTGCCTGAGTACTTGCTCTGTAGTTTTGGGAAAGATGTCTCCAGTTGCCAAGAGACTTGATATCCTTTTCCTAGTGAAGGCTGAGCCAGCTTTGCGGTGAGTTGGATCCGGGCAGAATGTTTCCAGGGGCCCATGACCTAGCAAAGCCTCACCCCTTAGAAGGAAGCTCTGGTTCCTAAACCAACAAGACACCTGTGTGGGAAAGTCTAGCCTGGGTTTTAACCTGTCTTGTCTCTGTAGGGGTCAGAGGGTGTGGGGATGTGTGAAGACACGGGAGGCAGGGCTGCAGAGAGGGCTGCGGAAGCCTAGGGTCAGAGGCCCTACTCTGTACACCTACCTGGGGTTTTCAGCTTCTAGGACCAGGCTAGCCACCAGATTTTATATCAAGAGATTCAAGGACGTAACCATGATCCTCAGTTGGAACATGGAAAGTCTACCTTACCTTAGATCCTTCTCCAGACTGATTTTATCTACATAAGCCCAAGTAAGTAAAGTCTTCTCTTCCCTCCCACCACCATCATTTCAAACTGACCATCAATGGCACTGTCACCATGGTGTCTTGGTGACTAATCCCAGTCCCTTTCACTGCAGCCCAGACTTGATGATCTTCTGTGTCCTTAGCAGGCATCAGATTTCCCAGACTGAATTGGGTGGCACCTGAAGTGTCTTCCCATGGACAAAGAACAGAGGAAAGAAGGAGTCACACAGATGAGTCAGAAGATTGATGTCTACATTGGTCAAAGAAGGAACTAAGTCCTCTGAGCCAGGTACCTAGAGCTATGGGTGGACCACAGCTAGGGGTAACGATGCCATGGGCACCTGGAAAGTGTACCGAGCAGATTGGGAGGAATATAACATTTGGAAGAGCGGATCCAAGTTAAAATACTCTCTCTCTCTCTCTCCCCCTCTCTCCCAGGAATGGATCATAGAACACGGGTTTTGTTTGAGCATCTTTCAGTGAATAAATTGGAAAACAACCATTGCATATTTCCTTCCGTGTGGCTTTTATCTCTCCTGTGACCTTTGGAGGGATTAGGCTTAGATTACACGAACAACTTTCCATGTGCCTGGGCTGATATGGGAACATTCCACCCAGAGGAGAGGACTGTCAGAAGAGCGTGGTGCTTAGTCAGATGAGTTTTGGCTCAAATTCTAGCTCTCCAATTTACCATCTGTATGACAAGATGTTTGTTAAACTCCCAGAAAAATTCCTTGATCGATCATATGGAATGCTAATGAACCCAGAAGACTGTTAGGAAATCCATCATTCAGTATATAACAAATCCCACAATAGTGCCTGATTAGCTACCGCATCTTAAACCCTGATGCTCACCTTGACCTTGTTAAAATCTCTGTAGAGCTGGTGGTTGCCTCACACAGGTCCCATTTATGCCGTGCAGGGACAGAGCCAGGTGGAACCAGGAGATGGAGCTGGATCCTGCCCTGTATGCTCTCAACCAGACTGTGCTGCTCTCTGGCCCCGGACCCTTTGTCTTGCTGGGGGTGCCAGGGCTGGAGGCCCTGCATGCCTGGCTTTCTGTGCCTGTGTGCCTGCTGTACGTGGTAGCTTTGGTAGGGAATGTCCTTCTCCTGGGGCTGGTAGCGGCTGACAGGGCACTCCATGCTCCCATGTACCAGTTGTTGGGGCTTCTGGCAGCTGCTGACTTGATTCTGGCCACATCCACAGTGCCCAAAGCTCTGGCTGTGCTCTGGGGCTTGTCGGGTGAGATCTCCTTTGGGGCCTGCCTGACCCAGCTCTTCGTTGCCCACGTGGCCTTCATTGCTGAGTCCTCGGTGCTGCTGGCCATGGCTGTGGACCGCTACGTGGCCATTTGCCAGCCTCTGCGCTATGGGGCCTTGCTGACCCAGCGTGTGGTGGGTGTAGTGGCTGTGGCCGCGGTGGCCCGCGGTGCCTGCGTCATGGCGCCCCCTGTGGTCCTGCTCCAGAGGCTGCCTTACTGTGGGCGGCGGGCCCTGCCCCACACCTACTGTGAGCACATGGGTGTGGCTCGCCTGGCGTGCGGCGACACCCGCCCCAACATCTGGTACGGACTGGCCACCACGCTGCTCTCCCCAGTCCTGGACCTGGGGTTCATAGGTGCTTCCTATGTCCTCATTCTCCGCGCTGTCTGCCGCCTGCCGTCTCATGGCGCCCGCCACAAGGCCCTGGGTACCTGCGGGGCCCATGCCAGTGTCATCGCTCTCTTCTACACACCTGCCCTCTTCTCCTTCCTGGCTCACCGTTTTGGCCGCCACACGGTGCCTGGCCATATCCACATCCTCCTGGCTAACCTTTATGTAGTGGTTCCCCCAGCCCTGAATCCCGTGGTCTATGGAGTACGGACCCAGCAGATTGCTCAAAGGTTTAGGCAGTTGCTTCGGCTCTTGTGGGCAGGGGCAGTGAGGAAGGTGGGCATCGAGAGGGCCTCCAGGCAGGAATGAACGTGCTTTCTATTTTTTCTAGCCTGTGCCCCTGAGCGGCTAAGCGATGCTGTAGAACTCATCCAGGGGAGAGCTGACCAAGGCATCTCCAATTTCTGCCCCTAGGTGGCACTATGCTCACGGCTTATCCCATTTTATCCCATCACATGGGTAGAGTACACTGAAATGACTACCTGCAGGGTCTATTCCTGCCTTTTATAAAGCTGGATTGACCTCCATAGATAAATCACTTCCACTCATATGGGAGAGGTTGGGCCTGGGTTGTGACAGGCAGGGAGGCTCAGGACACATTCTGGGGGTAATTCCTCAGACAGAGTGGGATTAGTGAAAGGTACCTCTGAATGGGGCCTTTCCACAGTGTCTGGCACTCAACAGAAACTCCATGTTTGCTGAAAGGGTGAAGACAGGAGGGGCTGGGAAATGGTGCAGTATGAGTAAAATAGAACACAGATCTGGCAGCTGACTTGGTTTCTCACCTTGGTGATTGAGACCCACGACTCTGTATACCTGGGAAGAGAGCAGACGGTACTGTGGCTCCCTCCCTAAGCTGTTTCCCTTCTTTGATTGGCTGCTGAGGTTATGCCTGCTGTTGTGTCATGTGCCACTGGCAAGATGTAGTTGGTAATAAATGGGAAGATGACTGCAGCACCAGTTGTCACGCTTCATGCTCATTGCTCCCTCCATCCCTTCCTCTAGTGACACCCACCTGCACACTGAGCATGGTGGCACACACTTGATGCTTGTAATCTCAGTACTTGGGAGGCTGAGACAGGAAGATGGCAGGTTCAGCCAACCTCAGCTACTTAGTGAGGCCCTCTGCAACTTAGTAAGACCCTGTTTCAAAATAAACACAAAACAAAAACTAGGTTTGGGGGTATAGCTCTGAGGCAGAATGTCTCAGGGTTCCCCAGTTCTGAAAAAAAATGTGGGGCATGGTGGTGCACGTTTGTAATTCCAGTAATTGGGAGACTGAGACAGGAGGATTGCAGGTTTGTGACCAGCCTCAGCTACTTAGTGAGGCCTTCCAAACTTAGTGAGATCCTGTTTCAAAAATAAACAATAAAAATAGGATGGGGGGGGGTGGAGCTCGGAGGTAGAATGCCCCTGGGTTCAATCCTCAGTACTGCAAAAAAAATTTTTTTTAAATAGAGTCTCACTAAATTGCTGAGGTTCTCACTAAGTTGTTTTTTTGTTTTTTTTTCAGTAGTGGGGATTGAACTCAGGGGCATTCTACCTCTGAGCTATACCCCCAGCCCTATTTTTATTCTTTATTTTGAAACAGGGTCTCACTAAGTTGTGGAGAGCCTCACTAGGTAGCTGAGGCTGGCTGCGAACTCAGATCCTCCTGTCTCAGCCTCCCAAATACTGGGATTACAAGCGTGCACCACCACGCTTGGCTCCTCACTAAGTTTCTGAGGTTGGCCTTGAACCAACAATTCTCCTCTCTCTGGCTCCCAAGTACTGGAATTACAGGCACCTAAGTTTTTGAATCCTTTCCCAGAAGATAGAGTGCAGACCTCATATACCTTTTTGTACTGGGTATATGCTGGTATGTGTGTGTGTGTGTGTGGGAACACCCAAATGATGATATAAATAAGCAGAGGACATTTATGCCAAGTGATCATAGTATCTGAAGTTGGGAGTGCTATGAGAAGAAGGGAAGCAACAATGGATATGAAGAGAAGAACTACAGAAATCAAATTCCTCAATAGAAAAAGAGCCGAGCCAGGCGTGGTGGCCCACGCTTGTAATTCCAACATTTGGGAGGCTGAGACCGGAAGATCTGGGTTCACAGCCAGCCTCAGCTACCTAGTGAGGCACTGCACAACTTAGTGAGACCCTGTTTCAAAATAAAAAATAAAAAATAGGGCTGGGGGTATAGCTCAGAGGTAGAATATCCCTGAGTTCAATCCCCAGTACCACCCCCCCAAAAAAAAAGAAAAAGAAAAAGAAAAATAGCCGATGCACTTCACAGGAAATGATACACACTCACAGGAAATCTGACATCCCTCCAGCACTCAGGTGAATGTGAGCCTCCACACTACCTAAGAAAGACTCGAGTGAGATGGCAGAGGAGGAGAGTAATTTAGATGACCATCACTTCAAATACTGTGCTGTGACTCCTCGTCCAGGCCTTGGGAACCAAACTTTTCCTTCTTTACAGGAATATCCAGTTGAGAGGACAGAGGATTTGAGGCTTGACAGCCTCTGGTGGCAGATTAGAAAGTATCCTCCCTCTAGGAGGATAAGCAGTGGAGGCCATTGACATTAAGATTAGGGGAATTAGAGGGAGCATTTGACTAGTGGAGTGGCATGGAAAATAGTAACCACGGTAGTAGAGGAGGCAAATTGCCAGGAGTGAGAGAGGGTATAAACGGTAATGTTGCTGAAGCAATACCCCAGGTATACGTGCTGGCCCTCATCCAAGGGCACAGGGTTAAGTAAATGGCTTCTGTTCTTGAAGTTCAATAGGTAGGGTTGCATTTCCTTCTAGAGTCTTCCCATCCTTAAAGTTGAGGGAAAAATCATAATCCCTCCTGAAATGGACCCATCTCAAGGCCTCCCAGGATGTCTCAGGTTTGCCTTAATCTGTTTGGAGACGAGGGCGTGGCAGGGCAGGAGATGATCTCAGCCTGGGTATGGATGAAGGCAATCCTGTTTGCATTGGGAAACCCACTTTCACCCATGTTTGGAGCCATCAGTCTATCACATTCCTTTTCTCTACCCCTTCAGATCCTCCCCACGTATTCTCAGGCTCTCAGTCCTTTTAGATGTCGAAATCGGTGCCCTCCTCCTACAGAGACTATTTGTTTGCACTAGAGATAAAAGCCTAGGGGAGTCCTAAGGACTTACTGCGCTTCTGCAGCTGGGACAAGATGCAGCCCATCCCAACTCTTCTGGCCACTCTACTGCTACTGCCCCTGGTGTTCCCAGGGCAGCCTCAGGTACAGGCAGAGGGTGGAGGGGTCTCAAGCTAGTAAGGGAGATGTTCTGTACTTTGAGATGGCTTCCTTCTGTATTCAGATCCTGTTCAAGAACCCCCAGGAAGAGTGAAGGCAGAGAGAAGTGTGTGTGTGTGTGTGTGTGTGTGTGTGTGTGTGTGTGTGTGTGTGTGTATGACCAATTTTATTTAATTTTTCCTTAGCTTGTAATGGGCATAGGTTGTGATAGAGAAGATGAGGGCAAAGACAATAGAAGAAAGAGGTCTAGGTGTCTACCCTGCTCAGACATGAAGCCTCATTCTCTTTGAAATCTGCCACCTGCTTCCTGTGCTAAAGATGCTGGAACTAATGGTAGCCAGGCTAGGCTAGTGCAGACCATGCTTCATTATCCTCCCACCCTGCCCTGGAAAGCTGAACTTCTAGGAAAATTGAAGACAGAGCCAGAGTAAGCTGTGGTTGCCAGGGCCAGAAAAGCTATGGGAGGGACTTCTCAGAGAGGTATTGGGGTCATACATTTAATTCTTGAAGATTCTGTTAGTAACTCAGCTGACACCATAGGCCTATTTTAAAAGTTGGAAGGGAGTCTTCAGTCTAGCACTGGGACTGGAGAGATGGACTTAGAGATTTATTTATTTATTTATTTATTTATTTATTTATTTATTTATTGCAGTACTAGAGATTGAATCCAGGAGCATTCTACCTCTGAGCCACACTCCCACTCTATCTTTTATTCTTTATTTTGAAACAGGGTCTCACTAAGTTGTGAAGGGCTTCACTAAGTACCTGAGGCTGGCCACGAACCTGTGATCCTCCTGTCTCAACCTCTCAAGTACTAGGATTATAAGCATGCGCCACCACACCTGGCTTTTACAGAATTATAATAATATAAATGGCTTTGTCATAGGCAGGCATGTACTATTATAAGTGCTTTATAAATATTCTTCCTATCTACCATCTACCTACCTATATATTATTCTTGTAATAAAACAATAATGCAAACGTCATAATTCTTACCATACACACAAAGATCCTGGAACACAGAGAGATTCAGTAATTTACCCAGTATCAAGAGTGAAAATTAGAACTCAAGAATTCTGGTTAGAGAATCAATTGGATTTGGCATCTATGTGGGTATGAAAATCACATGACAGATAAGGAGAAGAAGATCCCAAATTATGAGTATCTTGGCTCAAGAGCCTTTCCTCTTTGCTCTACTGAGTTGAGGCAAAGGAGCTGCCTCCCACCCCCACCTTTTTTGGCTGGCACTGCATATCTACCTCAACATAGCTTGGAGCTGTGTGGCTCCTTTAAGGTATGAAGGGAGCACAGGATCTAGAACTTACAGGAAACCTAGGATCCCTGCAAGCTGCCGAGTAATCAAGTGACTTTAGAAGATACCTTGAAAGTCTCAGACTCTCTTTCTTGCAACTATAAAATATGGATTCAAACTCACCCCATGTCATTTTTCTGTAAGAGTCATCAGTTCAGACTCCAATGCTTTGTGGTGCTATTACTAATTACCTTGTGTGATAATTAGGAGCTGTTTTTACCTGCTGGCAAAGTGAAGTCATGGGAATCCATCAAATATCCAGAGGAGGGATATTGGAGAGAACTGAAGCTAGTTAAGTCTGTTCCCCAACACTTCTCTGAAGGCTAGCTATGGTCTTTCCCCATAGGGCCTTAAGGAAAAGTTGGCTTCTAGTTATGTGAACTGTGGCCACATCTAGCATGTGCATGAGGTAGGGTGAGGGTGGTCTAACCAATATGAACTAGAAAAGAGTTGAAGCTTCAATGATGGGAATTTAAAAGAAAGATGACTCAGCCGGGTGTAGTAGTACATGCCTGTATTACTAGCTACTTGGGAGACTGAGACAGGAGAACTGCAAGTTCAAAGCCAGAGTGGGCAACTTAGTGAGACTCTGTCTCAAAAAAGAAAAAAACAAAAAACAAAAACAGAGGGGGGGCACGCTGGGTGAAGCTGGGAATGCAGCTCTGTAGCAGAGCACTTCTGTGTTCAATCTTCAGTAATTCAAAGGGGGAAAGAAAAGATGACTCAAACTCCTGACAAACAGATGCCCAGAAAACCAAGTCAAGAAGAATCCCTTGTGCAGAGATAACTGGTCTCTGGCACTCCAGAGCAGGTTCAGCGTCTCCTCCTGCCTCATGTTCACAAGCAGCATGTTGTGGTCCAATATATTTCATCACACAGAGTGTGCTTATGGCCACGTTTTTGCAGCAGCTGGTGAGAAGCGTGTCAAGCTCTGTGGATGAGAGTGACACATGCCATTGCACAATCCAACTGCCCAACAACTCAACCCTTCTGCAGCAGCTGGAGCAGCTACAAAGCACAGTGCAGGAGCTCCTTTGCAAGTATGAGCAGGAGCTGGTCAGGGTGAGTGCGGGGGCTGTGGGCTGGGGCGGAGGCACAGAGTGATCCAAGTGTAGCCTTTATCAGGCGCAGCATGGGGATGAGTCTTAGAAGTAGAGAAGAAGCTGAAAGAAGCACAGCCCTTAACTCTGAGATGAATCCTTAGAATAAAAGCAAAGTTAAGTACTGTTCTTGGGCCGAGCGAGGTGGTAGTGCACGCTTAATCTCAGTACTTGGGAGGATGGGACTGGAGGATCACAGGTTCAAGGCCAGCCTCAGCTACTTAGTGAGGCATTCTACAACTTAGTGAGACCCTGTTTCAAAATAAAGAATAAAAAATAGGGCTGGGGGTATAGCTCGGAGGCAGAATGCCTCTGCGTTCAATCCCCAGTACCACACACACACACACACAAAATAGGGCTGGAGTGTAGCTTGGAGGTAGAAAGGTAGAATGCCTCTGGGTTCAATCCCCAGTACCACAAAAAAGGTACTGTTCTTGGGATCCCCAGTGTTAGTATAAAAAGGCTTATGTTAGGGTGCTTCCTCTGTTAATGGGTAAATTAATGGATATGAGTACTCTGGAAGATGAAAAGGGGGAAAATGCAGCACAAGTGTAGACTACTCAAAGGCTCAGAAGTGGAATGAGCCACACAGAGGATGCAGGAGGATTTCACTTGAAGAGTGAAAGTGGGAGCACTGAGTGGGAGGACTTGTGGGCCAGGCTGACAAGCTTGGAGTTGATCCTAAAACAGGGATGAGCAAATGGAAGTGTTGCTCCTACATTGTGACATGGTCAATTGCTTAGTGTTTCTTCACTTGTTGAGCCAGCGGGGAAGCTTGAGGGATGTAGCCAAATCAGGAGCTGGGAGCCTGTCCATTCGTCCTTACCCAGCAAGCCTGTCCTGAAGGGTGGTAGAACTAGGGTAGGGAAAGGAAGATTTGCCTGGTGTGGGCTAAGAAGTTGTTTTCTTGCAGTGTGAAGGGATGTGAGTGTTCTCAGCTGTGAAATGGGAATAATATACTTTTAGTAGTGTATTGTTGTCTCACATTATAATGTAGTTCAGAATGAGAGGGACACACATGCATTGAACACTTGGTGAGTTTCCTCCTGGCTTCCTCCCCAATCCCTCCCCTTCTCCATCCCTGATATTATAATTAGCATTGGTAACTTCACATATGCCTATAACATCAGTGGAAATGATTCCTCCATTAATTATTCCTCTTCCCCCTCCAACCTCTCCTAGACACCCTCCATCACTCCAGTGGGGTTTCTCCTCCATTATCTAAAGTCCTTCTTGGGGGATAAGGTTAATTCTCACCTCAGGGACTGTTTATGGAAGCAAATAAGATGCTAGAAATGAGAATGATTTGTAGACTACATGGTCCTCAGAGGATGGGAATGGATGGGAAGAGCCATGGGTATTGGCACCTGGAGGAACTGCCTGTCCATCCCCCCTACCCAGGCTGGTGAGTACCCACCTGCCATTGAAGAGCAAGACAACCAGGCACTGGAAAGGAACCATGTGCAGGAGTCCAGGAATCCCAGCGCCATTGCTTCTCTCTCTGAGATCCCAGCCTTCCATCTGCTGCGCCTGGAGCTGGAGGGAGCACAGGAGTCTGTGACCCAGTTGAAGGCCCAGGGAGGAGTTAATGAGGCTGTGGACCTCCTCCGCCAACTCCAGAGCCAGGTATGCAATCGAAGGTCACATGCTTGACAATTTTCAAAATCACTTCTTTCTGGGGAAGAAGATCCAGAACTGAGAAATACGAGGTCCTGAATTTGGCTTTTTAGAGCACTCTGTCACCTGCATCCCTGGCATCTCATGTCCCTAGGTGATCAATGCCAGTCTCACGCTCAAGCTTCTGGCCGACTCTGAGCAGCACAGTGTGGGCGCTCTGCAACAGGAGATAGACATGCTTGAGGACCGACTGAGGGAGTGTGAGAGGGAGAAGGAACATGAACAGGCCTCCAGGGACCCTGGGCCACCCCTGCTTCCTGGTGAGTTCACAGATGGAATGTCCTAAGATTTTGTTTCCCCAGCAACTGCATTGAGAGTGCAGCCTTGGCCATAGTGGAAGGGGAACAGTAAAGATCTTGATGAGTAATCCATCTCCAGTTTCCTAATTTTGTGTATGACTGAGGGATGCAGACAAAGATGGTATATTCTCACACATGGGCATACCCATACACATAGAATACCCTCATAATCAGATGTACACGCTGATCTCTATTCAGGCAAAATCAACCTGCCTATAGGCTAGTATATGCACTCAGGTATGTGGCCATACTCCCTAATACACACGATTATTATGTTTCACAATTTGCTCTGTGTGGGTTGTGTGTTTTTCACCTAACTCACTCCCTTCATGCTTTGACTTCTAGGTTCCTGTGCTCACAGAGGACTCCAAAAGGTCAGCAAACCCCATGTGGTGCAGCTCAACTGGAAAGGCCTCTCACACAAGGCAGGTGTGTGGGGCCGAGACTCAGCACCATACCCATCCTCTTCCCTTTACTGGGTGGCTCCTCTGAGAACAGATGGCAGGTGAGCTCTGGATGATAGTTTTTCTGCAACCAGGTTCATTCTAAATGTGCCCTACCTATCCTTTCCCTAACAGGATTCTTTGTAGCTCCAGCCCATGTTTTAGGAAAGTTTCTGGGAAAACCTGGCCCAGATCTAACAGATAACCTGTTAACATTTTTCTCATGTGGTCCAGACTTCCCTGAGCTTCCTTCAAAATTCCACTGTTTGCAATATTTTAACTTTATCATGATCCAAAGATGGTTCTTTCTCTACTCCAATCCTATCTTATCCTTCTATACCTTGGCCTTAGAATCCTAACTTCTTGCTTAGAAGAAATTAGAGAATGACCCTAGTCAAGCTTGAGACTTGGAGTTAAGCTGATCTGAGTCTGTGAGTACTGCCACTTAAACTAAGTGACCTCAGAGACATAGGCCCATTTTTAACCATTTAGAGAATGAGGATAATATATGAGAATATTACATGAGGTTACATAGAAAAGTATAGACAATATAGTAGGCACTGATAAGTGTTTGTTGATAAAAGAAATGGCTAAGCCGGGCGTGGTGGCGCACGCTTGTAATCCCAGCATTTGGGAGGCTGAGACCGGAGGATCCGGGTTCACGGCCAACCTCAGCTACCTAGTGAGGCACTCCGCAACACACTGAGACCCGGTTTCAAAATAAAGAATAAAAAAATATGGCTGGGGGTGTAGCTCGGAGGTAGAATGCCCCTGAGTTCAATCCCCAGTACCGCAAAAAAAAAAAAAAAAAAAAAAAAAAAGAAATGGCTAAACTAATGGATGAATGAGTCCTTCACTATATCAGCCTGGATAGGAGGTAGGCACAGAGTGTTTAAAATCAGTAGATGTGGAAGTTCTGTGTAGACTCAATTGAGTAAAAGGTCATGGGAGAGAGGGATACATGTAGGTTGAACCAGTCATTGAAGTTAATCTCGGAAAGGTCAGCATTATGCTGCTCAGTTCCCATATGTATTTCATAGTGTATGAAATACATCAATATGCCTTTGCTCTTTGAGTCCTCTCAGAATTCTAATATGCAAGTTAGGACTTGTTGCTCAATGTTAAAAAGTGAGAATAGTAATAACCCAGAATAATTTAAGGGACTTTTCAGAATGATCTCATAAGTATAAACTCCCTAAATTCAGTTCCAGAACTATATTCCACTATAGAACACCTCATCTCAAGGGTAGGTAAAGCAGTGAAATCTAAGTACAGAAGAGTGTTCAGAAAGAAGAAAACAATAAGCTGGGCATGGTGGGGCACGCCTGAAATCCCAGTACTTGGGGGCTGAGACAGGAGGATCTCAGGTTCAAAGTCAGCATGTGGTAACTTAGCAAGACTTGTTTCAAAATAAAAAGTAAAAAGGGCTGCGGGTGTAACTCAGTGGTAGAATGCTCCTGGGGTTCAATCCCCAGTCTGTCTGTCTGTCTGTCTGTCTGTCTGTCTCTCTCACACACACACACATACACACACACACACACACACACACACACATACACACACACATACACAGAGAAAAAATATGAATTGGTGTTTTATTATCACTGTTACTTTTTTTGTGTGTGTGGTACTGGGAATTGAATTCAGGGCATTTCTAAGTTACCACATACTGGTCTCAAATCTACATTCCTCTTGTCTCAGCCTCCCCAGTACCTGGGATTACTGGTGTATAGCACTGTGCCCAAGTATTACTGCTATTTTGTCATAGTATGTAATAAGCAAAAAGAAGCTAAATTAAAATTCAACTCTATTTGATTCCAAACTCCTTGCTCTTTTTTTGTGTGTGTGCTGGGAATTGAACTCAGGGGCATTCTACCTCCGAGCTACATCCCCAGCCCTATTTTATTTTTTATTTTGAAACAAATATTTCACTAAGTTGCTGATGCTGGCCTCAAACCTGCAATCCTGACTTAGCCTCTCAAGTACTGGGATTACAGGCACGGGCCACCATGGCCAGGCTAAGTCCCTGCTCTTAATTGGCACATCAACATACCTATTTTTCTTATACTTTTATTGGTGTATTATAACTATACATTATTGTGTGATTAAAAGTGATACATAGGTATATGCATACATTACTTGGTGTATTTCCCTCTAAATCCCATCCCAGTTTTCCTTCATCCCTCCCTATACATGTTAGATTGCCAATGATACTTTCATGTATGAATATAATCCTAGTTTAATTTTATTTTTGTACTTTTATTGGTACAATGTAATTATACATCTTAATGAGATTCAAAGTGATACAAACATACATGCACACCTCACTTGGAGTATTTCTCTAAGTATACCCAACCCTGTTCCCTTTTCCTTCTTCCCCGTACATGTTAATGAGATTGATAGTGAAGCCTTATATGGACATAACAATATATGAACAGTTCCCTTCCTTCGTTCTCATTTATCCCCTCCTCACTTCCCTTCCCCAGTTCTCTTCCACTATTTTACTGTTTTCTTTCTCCATTTGACTGACGTCCTTTTTGCTTCTTCCTCTTTTTGTTCTGGCTTCCACCTATGAGAGAAAACATATGACCCTTGGCCTGATTTGAACTGGTATATACACACAATGGGATTTTACTCAGCCATAAAGAACAAGAAAATTATGTAATTTGCAGGAAAGTGGATGGGATTAGAAAATAGTAGGCTAAGTAAGATCAGCCAGTGTCAGAAAGTCAAGGATCGTATATTTTCTCTCGTATGTGGAAGTTAGAAAATATGAAACAAAAGGGACTTCAGCCAAATGAGGAGACAAACCAGTAGAATAGCAGGGAGGGATTGAGGGAGGGAGATGGCAAAGGGGGAAAGGAGACTTGAGGAAGGGGACAGTTCAAATAACCTGCCCATTGTCATAGCACTTTCTCATCCTGCTGATTGCTGTCACCTAATGTTTCAATGTCGTGGGTCTGACCTAGGTACTTTGACTACTACCGCCTACACAAGTCCTATGATGACCTGCTGCTGATGAAGAACTATGAGCAGTGGAAGATGGGCTATGGAGATGGCAGCGGCAACACTGTATACGAGAACTTCATGTACTTTAACTACTATGACACAGGCGACATGGCCAAGGTGGACCTTTCCTCCAACACTCTAGTGCTGAGGCGCCCGTTGCCTGGTGCCACCTACAATAACCGCTTCTCCTATGCAGCTGTGCCTTGGAAGGACTTAGACTTCGCTGGTGATGAGAAGGGGCTGTGGGTGCTCTATGCCACTGAGGAGAGCAAGGGCAACCTGGTTGTGAGTAGCCTCAATACCAGCACCCTAGAGGTAGAGAAGACCTGGCGAACCAGCCAATACAAGCCAGCCCTGTCGGGGGCCTTCATGGCCTGCGGGGTGCTCTATGCCCTCCGCTCTCTGAGCACTCGCCAGGAGGAGATCTTCTATGCTTTTGATACCAACACTGGGCAGGAGCACCACCTCAGTATACTGTTGGACAAAATGCTGGAGACACTGCATGGCATCAATTACTGCCCTTCAGACCACAAGCTCTACGTCTACAATGATGGTTACCTGATATATTATGACCTCACTTTCCTGACACTGAAGCGCAGACTACCAAGACCATCAGCCAAAAGGTTCTTTGGGGCCCGTGCTCCACTCAAATCTGTCAAATCAAACAAGCCCTCTGGGCCCTGAGACCCCAGGGCTAGGCAAGGCATTTGGCAGAAGTGTGACCTCTTCCATGTCTCTAGAAGGACCACTCCCCCAAATAGCTATAGACTCTAAATGATTGAGAAACATTGATTTTACCTAGTTAGTTCTTTATGTAATTAACATCTCAATCAACACAATAAGGTCCCTTTAGTAATGATCTGGGAGGATTTTCTTGAGAAATGAAAGAAAATATTAGCTTGGAAGGGGCTCGTGGTATAGTTCAGTGGTAGAGCACATACTTAGCATGCATCCAGCTCTGTAAAATTCCAAGCATGGGGTGGGAGGAGAAATTGTTTTTTAAATCCCTAGCATCACACACACACACACACACACACACACACACACACACACACACACACACATTAACTAGGGAAATGTTACCCTCTCTTTCTGATATCTCATACTTTGTGTGGCTCCTAGAATTCTACATTTATATGACATATAATTTCCAGTGTCAAGTTGAGAACACTAGATTCTAGTACACAAGATCTATGGAAAATAGTCATTAGGGATATGGAAGCTCCCTCTTCCAGTAGGGAAGACCTGCCCCTCCTATGGGGTCCCCAGAGAGAAAAAAGTCAGGGTCTTGGTCTGAAGATTATTATTTTTTCACTGTACTAAATCATTCTATTTTTTAAGTACAACTGAAAAATATGCGGAAGCTCGAGGATTGCTCTGGAAAGTTAGCAACTGGTGAATGAACTGGATCTGAGATGGATTGGATGGGGGCCCAGATATTCTCAATAAAGACTCCTAGTGTGAATGCAGGAAGTCTCCTGGCCAACTGCCCATAGTTTCTTTGCTAGTCTTCAACACTCTGAGAACATATGGGGTCTAATTCTTTGCATGCCCCTTACCTGTCTGCATAGTGCTCCTCCCCTTCTAGGCAGGTGATAGAAATGTTTGAGAATTCAGGACCTGAAGTCTTCCCAATCACGCAAAGTATATATCACTTTCACAATATATACATTCACAAATAAACATCCAATAAGACATATGTATTTTTACTCTTGAATATGCAATAATTTCATCTGTACCTAAATATCAACATACACTTTTTAACATATTCACTAATAATTAATTCATCAGCTTCCCAACTAAAAATCAAACACTATCTCCAATTTTGAGAACCTGCTTTTCAGTTATCTGAAAGGGCCCTTAGGAATTACATTACAAACCATCACCACTCCTCCTCTTGATTTATTGATGCCTCTCCTCCTTAATGCTCTGATGCCAAGGAGAGCATTCTTAAGACTGAGCAAGGACTTTGAGATAACTCAGTATAAAACTGTTGCAGTAGTATATAGGAAAGCGAAATGTGAATTATGTGCAAGCAGTGGCTCACTCACCTTAAGTTTGGAATACTCCTATAGGGAGCCTCCTGCGTTAGTCCTGCTTCTGCTTCCTAGAGAAGAGGAAATATTTTCCCTGCCACATGGGAGCACTCTTAATTAAATCTAAATCCCCAAATCTAGACCCTGGAGGAAAATATGATTTCCCCTTCTTAATCCATTTTCCTTTCTAAGGCCCAGATCACCAGCAAAATTAATAAGTGCCTTCTGGTGACACAGGGTCCATTTGTATTACCAGGGATGTGTTTTTATCAATGGCTTCAGTAGATGCAACCTTTTATATGATAGGCCTTATGTCCCCATAAAGACCCATACATAGCACCACTCAGAAACACACACCGCATGTAAACACATCTAATTTTTGTCTTTTTTTTTTTTTTTTTGCCGGGGAATTATGTCTTCATTTTTTTTCTGGGAAATTGTTTTATTTTATTTTATAACATAGACTTGGACTACCCTCCCCCCAAATTTGTCCTCCTTCCCAGCTAGTCCTAGCATACTGTGAGGCTTACTTTGACATCACAATATCCCTTTTCTGAAGTTTCATGCCCTTGCTGGGTGGGGCAGAAGGAGGGGCAGCTGTGGGGTGGGGGATTTATCACCACTTAGTTCACCCTATGCCAATATGAATTAGTAGCCACGCCAGGCCTCAGCTGGGCCATAATCTGAAGAACTGGGGTGAGGGTATAACACCACAAAATACTGGCCCCAGCCCAGTAACTCATCCCCTCGTGGGCAGCAAGAAAACTAGTCTGTGGCTTGAGAACACAATACCTGCAACGAAGGCCAGTAGAAAGCTTGGTCTGCCCTCACCCCTCTGCCCCTGCTTCTACCTGCTCCACATCTGCCCACCCACTAAGTTCCATGCCGCATGTCATCTCTCGGACACCCAAGATGCCCCAAAGCGAGCGTCTTTCAGGTCTGCCTACAGACAGGAATATCTCAAGTGTCACTCGAGTGATAGTGAAGACACCAGGCAACCAGAAAGACTTCACAGTAGCTGATGACATCTCAGTGAGGCAGTTCAAGGAGAAGCTATCAGCTCACTTCAAGTGCCAAATGGACCAACTAGTGCTGGTCTTCATGGGCCGCCTTCTCAAAGACCAGGACACGCTGAGCCAGAGGGGCATCATAGATGGACATACAATCCACCTGGTCATCAAGTCCAGGCAGGGCTCTAGATCCCCGGCCCATTCTTCCCAGAACCTGCCAACCAATGCACCTTGCTACTGGGACAGAAACACCAAAGAAGATAGTGGTGGAATGCACCAACCTGCTGGCGTGAGTCAAGCCCCAGGGCAGGCAGCCCTCTCCGTGGAGTCTGATGCACCCAAGGTGCATACCCAGGACTTAGAAGTGGACAATTCAGAGCACATGGCACAGGTGCTGGATAATCTGAGTATCCAGCGGCTTCTGTCCAGTATGGAGTTCATGCGGCAGTTCATCTCAGAACACCCAGACATGCAGCAGAGTCCAGAAGTCTTCCACCTGCTTGACAATTCTGAGATCCTCTGTCAGACTCTGGAGCTGGCCAGGAACCTCACCATGATCCAAGAGATAATGCAGACCCAGCAACCTGCACAGAACCCTGAGCATGCACTGAATTTACAGTCCTACCCAGGCTTAGAGACAATTCCAGTTGGGAACAATGCCCTGGGTCAGAGCTACACCGATTTTAGTGACCAAATGCTCAACAGCATGCAGGATCCCTTTGGAGGCAACCCTTTCACAGCTCTCCTGGCAGGACAAGTGCCAGAACAGGTCCAGTCCTCATCCCTACCTCCACCACCATCCCAGGAACAGCGGGACCAACTCCCACAGCTCCCTACAACTCGAGTCAAATATACTGGTTCTTGTGGCTTATCTTCCATGAACTCGACCAATGCCACCACCAACAGGGTTGACCAGACTTCCAGAGTCAATATGATTTCTACCAAGGACCGGAGCTGCACCTGTGCCATTCAAGAGCCCCCTGGGATACCAGCCTTACCTAGCATAGAAGTCACCCATCAGCCCCAGGAAGAAGGCAAGGATACTGCCACCTCTGGACAGCGGTTGGAGGAAGATTCCCTGCCATCTGATGAGCAGACCAGCTCCCAGATCACAGGCGGCATGATGCAATTGCTTATGAACAACCCCCACATGTTCCTGAACATGCCTCAGCTGAGTGAACAGTGGAAGCAGCAGCTGCTCACATACCTGCAGCAGTCACAGCTTTCTGACCTGCTCTTAGCTGTAGCCAACCCTAAAGCATCACAAGCAATATTACAGATCGAGCAGGGTCTCCAGCTGTTGGCCACAGAGGCTCCTGTTCTTCTGCCCTGGGTTGCACCTTGCCTCTGGGGTCTAGGTTGGCTTCCTGCCCCCAGCTGCAGCAATCCTGACACAGTACCCTGGACCTGGAATGTGCCAGATATGGCTGAGAACAAGAGGCCTGAGTGCTGTCACAAATTCGGAGCTGCTCTGCAGAAGTTGCACTCCCCAGCTGGAGACCCCTCCCACCCTCCACAAGCCCCTGAGGTTCGTTTCAGCAAGCAGATGGAATCTCTTCAGGCCATGGGATTTGGGAATCACCAGGCCAATCTACAGGCACTTATTGCTACTGAGGGGGACACTAATGCTGCTATTCGCAAGCTCAAGAGATCCCAGGGATTCTAACACCTACTGGTCTACTTTCTACCTGCCTGCTGTCTTATTTGACCACCTCATATGTCTTTTCCACCTCTCCTGATGCTTTCCCCTAGGTGAAGTCCTGGAGTAATGGAAATCAACCAATGTTCTCTCTACTGAATACTAGACCATTGGCCATGGCTGGAAGATCTGTCAATAAAATGGCTACATCTACATCCCTTCATTTGAGGTTTGGCTTTGTTTCCTTTTCAGAAAAGCAACTACATATGTTCTATATCCCTGTCTCACCTAACACACACACACACACACACACACACACACACACACACACACACCTTAATATAGAGATGAAAAGAACCCCTGTTGCACATACGGTCAAATATCTAAGGGTATGCATATATAGCCTGATATGCACAGACATACACAGATAACATTTCTAGAGACACATAAACAGACCCATATGTAGGGGAAGACTATCATAAAATACCCACACAGAAAGGGAAATGTTACATAGATACAGATACTTAGTTGTAAAGACAGGAATTTAGTCACACATTTCTTCAACCTGTATCTTTCAAGCTTGAAAGTGACAGAGAATGACCTAATTTGTCAGAGTAGGAAAAATTTACCTATTGACCAGGTCTTGATGAGTGCTTACAATTGGGCCTCTTACTAATTGTTATTGCTATGAGTATAGAATTGGATGTTTCTATTCTTCCATTAGCACAAAGGGATGTGGCTGCTGCCAGCTTCACTGATCATTTCAGTCATCACAAACCCAGCCTTCTATGGGACATAGCACCTTCTAAGAGTATCACACCCTTCAACATATCTTATATTTATAGCTTGCATTTCCCACAGTGCCAAGACCCTACCTTCTCTTCCTGTCTCAACTAGAGTATCCCAGCCTGGCAATGATATGCAACCATCTGCGGTTCAATTATTCAATTGTTTGATAATTTAATAAGCTCTTGCCATAATTTAATAAGTCAACATGGTTTTAGGCATTGACTAACAGCAGGGATGAAACACAAACATTTTATTTATGGATTGTATCTCTCTTTTGTGTAGATATAGGGAGTATTAAAATTAACTTATAGATATATTAGATGATGCTGAGTGCTATGAAGAAAAATGAACTTGGAAAAGTTTCTTAGAATAGAGTGATCAGGGAAGGCCTCTGAAAAGATGTTTGAGCTGAAATCAGAAGGAAATAAAAGCTGAACATGCAATTCTCTGGGAGAAGGATGATACAAACAGAGAAAGCTGTACAAGATTAAAAGCAGCAAGGGTTTTCCTGTAGTGTTCTCTCCAAGCTACATCCTCACCTCTTTTTTATTTTGGAACAGCATCTCACTAAGTTTCTGAGGCTGTCCTGGAACCTGTTATCCTCCTGTCTCAGCCTCTCAAGTACGAGGATTACAGGTATGTACAACCAAGCCCAGTAAACATTATTCTTCTTTAATATGTTTCCTTGACTTCCTTCCAAAAATCTTTTCACTTGGATTAAAATTTGAATGTAGTTCTGGAGTTTATTGGATAATTCACTAATAATTGATTATTTTACTTGAAAAAGAAAACAAGATGATAAAATCATTAAAGTTGTACCTCAAAAGTTATAAATTTCATCAAAATACATTCTGAAAGAGAAGTCGTTGGTGAGTTTCAACCAAAGGAATGAAGTACTGCAATTCAATTTATCAGTCTGGATGCTGAGTTGAGAATAGACTGTGGTAGAGG
The DNA here is from genome assembly GCA_004027655.1 of Graphiurus murinus. Taxonomy (NCBI): domain Eukaryota; kingdom Metazoa; phylum Chordata; class Mammalia; order Rodentia; family Gliridae; genus Graphiurus; species Graphiurus murinus. The sequence goes on from PVLC010009990.1 coordinate 23,317, forward strand.
AAAACCAAGTAAGTAGAAAAACAGATGGGAGGATTTTGCAATAGAGCAGGTGAGAAATGGTAGGGTCTGGGACTAGGGTGAGGACAGCAGAGGTGGTGAGAAATTGTCAGATTCTGGGCTCCAAGGGGAACCCCCAGAGACTTGTGTGCTCCTCACAGACCTCTCTCCCCAGCCTCGACATTACCACTAGCAAAAATAAAGGACAGGCCCACAAAGTTCCCAGTGTCTTTGACAAGCCTGTTAGGAGGTAGAACCGCTGGGGAAGACCACTCAGAGTAAAAAAAGAGTGATATCCAAAAGAAAGTCTTTATTAACTGGCCAGGACTACATTGGGCACTGAACCCAAGTGCAGTGCTGAATAGCCATTTTGGGCTACTTTTATACAGACAAACCTTAAGTGCAGGGTGAAAAGTTTAGGTTCTCACAGCAGGATGGCACAGCAGGGGTGGTAGCCAAGCATAACACTCAGAGGCTACAAAACAGTGTTGTGCATAAACTCAACAAACCACATCACCCCTTCTATTACACACATATCCTGGTTGTGACAAAGATGGATCCTTCTATTATATGCATCCTGGTTGTGACAAGGATGGAAAGTTCCTAATAGGGTGTTCCTGGAGGTGTGAGTCAAGCAGAACTTACAGAAGCCAAACAAGCAGGTATGCATGACTGACTGGGTCACCTAGGGTAACAACATGACATTACTTTTGCTAAGGCCAAGGCCTCAGTTAGCCCATAACAAGCCCACTACAAAAGACCATACTTCACCACCCAAAACTACCAAAAAGATAAGTCTCAATAAAGAATTTATTTGATGGGTAAAGATTAGCTAGTTAACTAGTGTGGATTTTTATTTTTCCATTAAGGCATCTTTTTAAATTTATTTAAGCTATATATCCCATTTGCCTCCATTTATAGAAAAACCCCAAAATTCCTGTCATCTTTCTTATTTTCATTCAAATAGACTGTGAAAGTCCCTCATCTGATTCAATTTTATACTCATTAATTCTTCAAATCTTTCCACTCTACCCTTTGGATATCATACCTTAGAAACAGTAAAACCCTCATATAAACAATCATCTTTCTAAATAGTCCCTTACCTTTTTGCTATAACATATCTATCTACTGAAGACACTGCTTCTCTGGCATGGTTGCTGCTTCTTTCATTCCCAATGGTCTTAAAACTGAATGGTATCATTTTTGCACCTTCTCGTTGCTTCTTGACCCTAGTATTCCAGCTTAAAGACTACTCCACCAGCCATAATCATTCTGGGATAGTAAACACCTAGTAAATTTATCACAGTTATATCCAACTCTGCCTAATCTCTTTTCTAGGAAGAGAAAAGCACATAACCGTGGTGACTAATTTTATTTAAATTTATTGTGGAAAGCCTTAATTGGTCTCAATAATCCTACGTACATATTATCATATGATGATTCTCACTAGAATCTGCACTAGCTGAGTTGCATTTCAAGGGCTTCTGATTCAGCAGGTCTAGAGTGAGACCTAGTTTTCTCCTTCTTAACAAGTTTCCAGGTGATGCAGAGTTGCAGGATGATGTGAGGACCGCACATGGAGATCTATTAGTATAGTCAATCTATTACCTTATTCTCTGAGACAACCTTTTCATACCTTTTCTGCTTTTCTTAAATCTTCAGGGTCTTCTTTTGTATTCTGAATCTCAGTTGACATTTTGCCTATTTTAACAAGACAAAAGGGACCAATCAAAATAGATTTTCACCTGTGGCAGCTGCCAAATGACCAACTAACTTACATCTGTACCTTATTTACTTTCTGTTTATTCTGTTGTAATGGATAAACTGTCCCTGTTCCTAAACCAAACTCTCCACTTGGGCACTTGCTTCCAATCTCTGTAAGCTATTTACTCAAGGATGTGCTCTTGTGATTGTTTTTCTTTATTCCTGCTTCAATTTTCCCTCCTCATTGGATTATTTCCATCAAAATAAAAACATTGTGTGCTGCCATGCACGGTGGTGCATGCCTGTGATTCCAGTACTTGGGAGGCCGAGATAGGAAAATCAAAGTTTGAAGGACAGCCTCAGCAACTTAGTAAGACCCTCAGCAGATTAGCAAGACAAGACCCTATTTCAAAATAAAATTGAAAAAGGCTGGGGAGAGGTGTGGTTTGGAGGTGAATGCTCCTGGGTCCAATCCCTAGAACCAACCAACCAACTCAACAACAAATAAAAAACCCAAACAAACATTGTGTGCTGGCCTCATCTTAAAACAAAACAAAAACATCAAAAAGTCTTTACATCCCACATTCCCACATAGCCACCACCCCCTTTCTCTTTTTTACCATACTATTGTTGGATCCTCTTCCTTTCCTAGTCATTTGCTCTTATGCACATATCCATCAGGCGTTCTGTCCCCACCACGGTTCCAAAGTTGGTTCCATCATGGTCTTCAGCTATTTTATCAAATTTCGTGTTTAATTCTCAGACTTCATCCTACTGACCTATGAGTATCATTTGTTATAGTTGGTTACTCTCCTTTTTTATTGGTGCATTGTAATTATAATCATACCAAGGGCAGAATGATAGGAATGTACACCCACACAATTCATGGAGCATTTTCCTCTAGGTCTCACTCCCCCTCCCCTTCCCCTTACATGTCTTTGAGATTGACATTGGTAGTTTAACATACATACATGGCATTATTTCAACTGTTAACCTTCTTTATCTCTCTATCGCCTCTCCTCCCTCCCCTAACCCCCCCCCATCACTCCACTGGGATCTCTGCTTGTCTATCTGATGTTACCCGCGTTTCTCAATTTCTATCTTCCACATATGAGAGAAAACACACAACTGTTTGGTTTTTAAGACTGGCAAATTTCACTTAGCATAATATTCTCAAATTCCATTCATTTTCCTGCAATTGACATAATTTTGTTCTTCAAATCCTTCATTTGACACTTTGTATTCTGCCTTATTGTTTTATTTCTTCTATTTTTCTGAATTCTTCTGATCTTTCAGACTTCTAAATGTTTTAGAGCTACAACTCAGGTTTTATTTCTATCCTTTTTTCTGTAACCAATAACTATTAATATTAATCAGTAAATGATTTTAAGTATTTCCTAAATGCTGATAACCTCTAGACTTATAATATTCAACTACCATCATCATTTTATAGCTCCATTTAGATATAATATAGATATTTCAAATATATGTATATGTGTATATGTATACTGTTAAACAATATGCTAATTTTTCTGTTTAGTGATCTGCTTATTCTCTGACATTTTTATCTTATCTCAATACATATTCATCCTTTGGGATTTTCTGGAGAATAACTTTTTAAAAAGGTTAAAAAAAACTTCAAGTCACACTCAACCCCATTTTCCTACCCCAAATTCTATCCATTATTAAATTAATATTTTGAAAATATAGAATGAATTCATGGCTAATGTCAAATCCGACATAAAACGAGGACATAGAAGAAACTCTTTAAAGAAACTCTGGAAGAATCCCTTCAAATAAAAGAAGCTGAATGTGGGCCTTAGTAGGGACACCAAGAACTGAGGAACTTTTTACAGCTACCCAGTCCCAGTCCAAGTCTCTGTATACCACCTTTGAGGCCGCGTGGAAGCAAGGCTATGGCCTGAGAAGGAGTTCAACTCAGGGCCCTCACTATGAAGCAAGAAACTGAGGTAAAAGAAATAGAAAAGGTAAGGGGTGGGGATAGGAGTTCCCAGGAACCCAGAGCACCTTGGAGAAGTCTCTAGAATCCATTGTGTGAGGTTGTGATGTCAGTACTGAAGTCACAGAGGTGACCTGATGGAGTAGGTTCCGGCCCAGAAGGCTTCAGGGGTGGCTGTGAAACAAGATGAGGGTGGTTTGGAGCCCTGCATAAGAGGAAGGACAGGGCCACAGCTGACTGGTACGTGTTTCCCAGACAGGGCCCACCTTCCTACCTTTGCCTCCTCATTCATCAACTGATGACCTTTTCCCCAAGGCCCTAGGTTTCCTTTCCCTGACCCCAACATCTCTTAATCCCATAACCCTCCAAAAGCATCCCATGCCAGGGACTTTGTGATTCCTTCCATGTGGACCCTACAGCTTCCCCTATCCCAAGACTCAGGCCCTCCTCATCCTTACCTTTCCCACTTTTACCACTGCCTGAAAGGTTGATCTCGGTCTCCCATCCCCTCTCCCCCAGCTGTGTTCCCACAGACCTGGGCCTCCTGCTGCCCACCATGGCCAAAAGTGGAGAGGCTCTGCCACAGGGCAGTCCAGCAGCAGTCCAGGATCCCCACCTCATCAAGGTGACAGTGAAGACACCCAAGGACAAGGAGGATTTCTCGGTTACAGACACATGCACCATCCAGCAGCTGAAGGAAGAGATATCTCAGCGCTTTAAGGCCCACCCTGATCAACTGGTCCTCATCTTTGCTGGTAAAATCCTCAAGGACCCCGACTCACTGGCGCAGTGTGGAGTGCGAGATGGCCTCACCGTTCACCTGGTCATCAAGATGCAGCGCCATGCCGTGGGCACTGAGTGCCCAGCTGTTTCAGTTCCTACCCCAGGCCCAAGTCCTGGATCACTCCCTCAGCCAAGCTCCATTTACCCAGTAGATGGGCCTCCCACCTTTAGCTTAGGTGTCCTCACAGGCCTCAATGGGCTGGGCCTGACCTCTGGTAGCTTCCCTGACCAGCCAAACTCCCTGATGTGGCAACAGGTATCAGTGCCCGACTTCATGGATCAGCTCATTGATGACCCCTTCATCCAGGGTCTGCTGTCCAACACGGGCCTGGTGCGCCAGCTGGTTCTTGATAATCCTCACATGCAGCAGCTTATCCAGCACAACCCTGAGATTGGGCATATTCTCAACAACCCTGAAATCATGCGGCAGACACTTGAGTTTCTACGTAATCCTGCCATGATGCAAGAAATGATGCGTAGCCAAGACCGGGCACTCAGTAACCTGGAGAGCATCCCCGGAGGTTACAATGTGCTTCGCACCATGTACACAGACATTATGGACCCAATGCTTAATGCAGTCCAGGAGCAGTTTGGTGGCAATCCTTTTGCCACTACCACTACTACTAACACCAGCAGCAGCAGCAACCAACCTTCAAGGACAGAGAATTGTGACCCTCTCCCCAATCCCTGGACTTCCACATATGGAGGTTCCGGTGGCAGGCAAGGAAGGCAGTCTGGGGACCAGAATGTATCTGAAACTAGAAATGGGATTCCAAACTTTCTGGGCAACATTGGGCTCTATGATTATATCCAGCAGTTACATGAGACCCCCCAGTCCCTAGGAGCCTATATACAGGGGACAGCATCCACCCTCAGCCCAAGGCAGGAACCACAGCCACCAGGAAACAGAGTTCCCCCAACTTCACCCTCGTCCCAGGAACCTGGGTCAGGCCAGCCTCTCCCAAAGGAGTCAGTAGCAATCAAGGGAAAGTCCTCCTGCCCGGCTTTCCTGAGATACCCCTCTGAGAGTAGTACTGGACAAGGTAGAGGCCAAGATGGCACAGGGAAGGACTCTACCAACCACAGCCCCAGCATGCCCAATATTGTCTCTGGGCTAGGCGATTCTGCCAACAGGGTTCCTTTTGGTCCTTCTCCACCTTCCCCTATGGCAGCCACTCCTGGGGTCCCTGAGCCTCCCTGGCCAACACCATCAGGTTACTCGAGATCTGTGAGGTCAGCTGGCACAAATCAGTCCCCACAGTTGCAGGATGAGCTGCACCAGCAGCTACCACTGCTGCTGCACCTGCAGGCAGCCATGGCAAATCCCTGTGCAGTGCAAGCCCTGCTGCAGATTGAGCAGGGTCTGCAGATCTTGGCGACTGAAGCGCCTCGCCTCCTACTGTGGTTCATGCCTTGCTTAGCAGGGACGGGTGATATGGCGGGTGGTACAGACTCTAGTGAAGGTGGCTTTATGTCTGACAATGCTCCTCCAGCCCTGGTTCCTCAGGTTTCCCCAGCACAGGGCTCTGCAGAGCTAGGCTTCCATTCCACTCCCTTTCTCCAGATGTTGCAAGCCTTGGCCAGTACCAACCCCCAGCAGCTACAGCCAGAGGCTCACTTCCAGGCGCAACTGGAGCAACTGCGGGCCATGGGCTTTCTGAATGCTGAAGCCAACCTTCAGGCCCTTATTGCCACAGGAGGTGATGTAGATGCTGCGGTGGAGAAGCTGAGGCAGTCATAGGCACCCTCGTTCAAGTCATATCTTTTTCCTTTGTGTCTTTTCCCCATATCCCATTACCCTAGCTCTCCAATTCTTGAATACAACTGCATTATAAACCAAATTTACTATGATGCCCTTTACTGTGGAGACAATGTTCCAGAGTCAATGTGGAAGATGAGGAGCCAGAAATAGGGTGGGGGTGCTCTGCGTGACCCAACCACCCCTGCCACTGTAGTACCATGGGGCCCATGTCTGAACTCTGTGTATGCCTATCTTGAGATGCAATTACATCCAATCTCCAGTGTTAGCTGCTGCCTCAGTCTTATTCTTGTGGGCTCTAAGAAAAAGGGAGGGTATGGGAGAAGAGCTAGTGATAAGCTCTGTCTCTATGGATGGAAGGGTTTAAAGAGGAGACTAAGCTGAGTGTGGTGGTACACACCTGTAATCTCAATACTTGGGGCATTGAGACAGTAGGATCACAGGTTTGAGGCCAGTTTCAGCAACTTAGACCTATTTCAAATAAATAAATAAATAAATAAATAAATAAATAAATAAATAAATAAATGGTTGGGGATATCACTCAGAGATAGAATGCCCCTGGGTTCAATCCCCAGAAGCAACAACAATAATAACAAAATAGGTGGAGGGAGGACTGAAAGGTTGGAAGTTAGATCAGTGTCGTGGACACAGAGAGGGGACTCTAGCTGCAACCCTTTGAAGGTCGAGGTCTGCAGTTTCCCTGGTGTCCTTTTTGAAGTCTTCCAGATTTATATTCTGGAGTAGCTGCCATCATGTGCTGTTTTGAGAGGCTCCCACTAGCTAATTGAAGAATTGGCAGTTTCTTATATTTATTGCCTCTGAAGGTTATCCCACAGATGGTTGTGACTTTTCAGGATTTTATGTTTATCCCTGAGCGGACAGTGATAGAGCAACAAGAATGCAGGCTGAATTATAAAATTCCTGAATTCTACCCAGTCCCTTGTAGTCATATTTGGGGAGTTGAATTGAAACTTCTAGCTCAAAAAATCTGGTATCTACCCTGTGCATGGTATCGGCTAGCTGTTAGGAATTCACTGAGTAAAGGAAACACAATCCTGTTCTCTTGAATTTATAGAATAGTAGCAGAAATTGCTCAAATCAAACACATGAAAAGTGCTTATTATACATATTACAAGCTATGATAAGTATTAAGGAAAAAGATGAAGCACTGTGAATAGCATAAACAAGGTTGGTGCTAATTTAGACTGGGGAGATAGGAAAGGCTTCTCTGAGCGTGTATTCAGGGATAAAACCTGAAAAGTGGTAAGAGTGAAGTAGGAAAGCTTTGAAGGGGGAGGGAAGAGTATTTGTGCTAAAGAACCAGTATGTACAAAGGCACTGAGCTATAAAGTACAGACTAAATTCTTATTTGCATTCAGAGATGCATTCCATGCTGTGTACTTCTAGGGTAAAAATGCCACAATTCATAAATCAAATGACCCATGCTTTCCAGTATGTACACATAAATGTGCCTCTAAGTGCACACTGGTGAAAAATGCATAAACATACAATGCCTATCTTCTTAAATATACTTTCACATGGGCATACCATATAAACATAAGTACATATAAAACACAGTCTGTTAGATGAGTTTTAGCACAGAGTGGGAATGTAAACAAAATAACTATGCTCTATTGTAGTCAAGGAAGGAAAAGGATCCTTGACATAGTATACTGCTATGGTAAAAGTGGTCTGGGGTAGTGTTTAGGTGTCAGAGACTCAGGGTGGCATCTTCTAGGGACCGAGAGAAACAGAACTCCACTTGGAGTCCAAGATACTTAGACAAGCTTACCCAACTTTTAGCTACTGGCATATGGTTTAAAGGAGATGAGACTAGCTTTGGGGACAACTTTGTCCCTGTGGTTTAGGTTTTAACTTCTAGGTGGGACACAGGCTTTAAGATCCCTTTACTTCCCCCACTTTGTTCTCCATCAATGGGGGGATTTTTGTCCAAATCAAAAGAGTTGCTGTTTATGGTGGTGCAAGGGGGAAAAAAAAAGAGAAAAGTCCTGCCTCTCAATTTCTTGCAACTCAAAAGGCACATGGTCTGGGGCTCCTCCTAAGTGGGGCAGATGTACAACACCACCTGTAATTTTCATCTTTGGAAGGTAAAGTAGGCCTGGGAAAAACACTCATGGAAAGAAATGTTGCTGCATTTACCTGGCTTCTATCTGTGCTAGAGGAAGCCTGAAGGCTCAGGTGAAGTGAAGTCCAGCTCACCAGAGCAGACCACAGCACGCTAGGTCTGAAAGCCTTGGCTAGGGAGTAAAGTATTCATCTAGAGGAGTCTTCTCTTGCCATATTATTTTAAACTATTTTTTTATCAACACACATTAATTGTGATATTTACATACTTGCATATAATGTGCATTGATTTTATTCAACCACCCCTTTTCACCCACTCCCTATACCCTTCTCAATCTTAGTAATAAACTATTCTACTTTCAGTTTGACTTTATAAGCTTCCACATATGAGAGAGAACAACATGTAGTATTTTTCTGTCTGTGCCTGGCTTATTTCACTTACTGTCCTCCAGGTCCATCCCTTTTGCTGCAAATGACAGGATTTCATTCCTTTTGGCTGAATAATATTCCATTGTGTATATATGCCACATATTCTTTTTGCATTCTTCTAGGTTGATTCCATATCTTAGCTATTGTGAATAGTTCCATAATAGTTCCATAATAAATATGGATGTTCAGGTATCTCTTTTTTTTTTTTTTTTTTTTTTTTTGCGGTGCTGGAGATTGAACTCAGGGGCATTCTACCTCCGAGCTACACCCCCAGCCCTATTTTTTATTCTTTATTTTGAAACCGAGTCTCACTAAGTTGCGGAGTGCCTCACTAGGTAGCTGAGGCTGGCCGCGAACCCAGATCCTCTGGTCTCAGCCTCCCGAATGCTGGGATTACAAGCGTGCGCCACCACGTCCGGCTCAGGTATCTCTTTTATAAGGTGATTTCATTTCCTTTAGAGATATATACTAGCAGGATAGCTGGATCATATGATAGATCTATTTTTAGTTTTTTTGGGAACCCCTCCATACTGTCCTCCATAATGGCTGGACTAATTTACATCTCCACCAACTCTAGACAGCCCCCCACAGTTGATTGGGTGCTTGAAATCCTTGCTGTAGCTTCATCAGAGACTGAACTCAGCCCCATGCCCAGCTCCATGGTGATGAATTCAGGAGAAGAAGGTTCCAGTCACTGCCTTCCACCCAGAGGCTAAGGTGAGGTCTGGCACATGGTAAGCAGTTAATAAGTGATTGAATGATTAAGCACCAAGTGATGAGTAAAGGAGCAACTGGATAAGAAAGAGGTGAGACAGGGTAGATAAAAATTAGAAGATGCCACAGGACCAGAGCTTATGCCTCAGGGAACAAGGCCTGTGGGAATTTTGTGCAGAGGAGGTCCCTGCAGGCTGATGTTTACTGAAAATACATGTCTCCTGGGACTTTCAATTTGCTGTTCCTGCTCTGATTTTTGCACTATCATACCATATCAGCAGTGGTCTGAGATCAAATATCTGGGCCTTGGAAAGATAGGGCATGGTAGATGTTTAGGTATAGAAGAGAAGATAGTCTCAGAAAGCTTTGGTCATATTGGACCTAATGCCTGAGAATCTTTTTTCAGACCATTGGACTTGCTAGAAAGAAGACAAAACAACAACAAAAACAAGTGGTTACGTCTGCAGTGTTAATGTACATCACAAATAGCTAGGGAGTTGGACAGCAGTTTAAGAGAAAATGCTTCTATGCATTGATGTTCTTTCCTTTTTAATATATTCTAATTTTCCATCATAAGAATTTGCCCATATTTTTCTAGATACTTTAGAGTTTCCCTACTTAACACTTAATTTTAACAATAGTATTACTTATTGAGGATTTTTTATATGCTAGGCCATGTTCTAAGCTCTTTAAGTCTGATTCTGTACAATAGTCTTTGAATGGAGGTAATATTATTATCCCTAACTTATAGATAAGAAAAGCTGGTGCATGTGAAGAGAGAAAGTACATTATTTAAAGTTATAAATCCTCTTCAGATTATGGCCAGGATTTGAAATTAGTATATTTCCAAAGCCCATACTGTTAACCACTATAACAAAACAGATTAATGTATGCTTTAATCTTATCCCCCAAAATGTAGAGCAGGGCAGAATTTGTGGTATTTAATTTGGAATGTTTGCACTCTTAATTGCTGCAAATATCTACACTGCATTAAAAATCTTCTTTACCTTATCATATATATCTCTATATATCTATCTATCTTTCTTTTTTATCTATATGCCTGTTTTTACATTTCATTTGCCAGCATTATACTTCAATTATTTTAACATCAAAATACTTAATGACAAAAGGAACAATTATTCTTTACAAAATTGTTCATTATTCCTTTGCAAAATATCATTGACTAAGTTTGTCTATTTTTCTAAATACATTTTATAGCAATAATATATTTCATAAAAGGCAAAGTGAGATTTTTATTGGCTTTCCACTGTAAAAAGTTGGCCAACACAATACTGCTAGGTGGCAAGGTCTGTAGGGACTAAATTTCTAGAATAGTGCAGAAGTTGAAAGAGAAGTATGGTGCTAAGGTACAATTTGCTCAAACTCTTGACTTTCTTACCTAAATCGCCTTAAATTCTTTCTATGAAAAATTGGACCTGATGTTTCTCTCTCTAGCTCTGACGGGGAGATATGATAATATAGCCACCCCAAAACACATTTAAAATTGTTAAATAAACTTAAAATTTGGATTACTCTTTGGCCCAAGAATAAATCTACTTCTATGAATTTGCCCTATAAAACTAAGTAGTCATAAATTTGGATCCGCTGTGTACCCCACACTTTTTTTTCACTGCAAAGTCTGCCTAGACGATCTGGCTCCATGACTTTCAATCATACCTGTGCAATCTGAGGAGCAGCAAGCCCGTATCTCCTGCTTTGATATGTATCCCCCTCGAGACTCCTTATCTTATTCAAACTCTAACAGAGACCACTATGGTCCAAATAGCATTCTTGATTTTCTCCTGAGAACCTGTTCCTACCCAGAACTTCAGATACTGACAATAAAATCTGGGGAGGAAGAGACCAAGGGATGATTTAACTGCAAGTCTATGAGGAGAACATAAGATTCCTGAAAAACATGACCTATGAAAAGGTGGTCCTTGATAATTGTTACCTGGACTGTTCTTTAACCACTGCCACATACTAATGTATTGCCTAAAGGGAATCCAGAAATGTTAATTAGAATATGTGACTGTTGGGAGAGTCCCAGACAGAATCACCAAAGGAACTGGTTATATGAAATGCTTGCATGGACATCACTCTGAGGTCAGGACATTATCAAAGCCAGTCACGAGGCACTCTAAAGGTTTCTGGGAGGGAGACACTCTTTCAAACTTATAAATTATAACTTATTACATCTTGATATTGGTCTGATTATGGAGACACTGATTCAAACACATGGATATATAAGAACGTATACCAATATATGTGGTTGCTGAAGGATCTAGATGCTTATATCATGGCCAGCAGGATCTTTTGGTGGTAGCACTCTAGGCAGCCAAATTCTGATTTTGTAGTCCTTGTAAATTTTAGAATAAAGGAAAGGGTTAAATATATAGTGACAGTAGTTAATCATATAAACCTAAGATAGCTTAATGTATCATTCATCCTCAGAGTAACCAAGAGTTGCTGCAAGGATTAGAATTAGTCTCTCCCTGCCTGGAGTGGTCCAAACTGTGTCTTAGAGACTGTTCTGTGTTTCTACAGTTGAAATATTTCCCCTTCCATGTGATATGTCTCTCTAAATATGTTATTTTAAATCTAATAGTGGTTAAGCATACTGACCTAGATTAAAACACTTTCCTATGATTTATTTTGTCTCAGCCTCAATCCTCTGAGTTGGCTTCATAGCTTATTTCTCTGAGAACAACCTTGCTTACAAGTTCTTTAGAACCATGTAGATAGATTACTTAACCTGGAGGGTCTCTGGGTGCAAGCTGCCTTACAGACCCTAGAGAGAGTGTGTAGACTAGGTATTCATATTTTTATTGTTTGTATAGAAACAGGAACTTGAGGACCTGACTGGGCCATGTTCAGTGTATGATAATTTAATGGGAGATTACTGACTAGAATCAGTACTTCCTAATCTAATGCTCAGACTGGTACCTTTCCTACTCAGCCATGTTCATTTATCAAGCTCCAGTGGTAATTACAATGCAGCAATAAAAATATATTAAAACACTCCAATGGTAGGATTCTACACAGTGTGAAACATGTTTTCTATCAGGGACTCTTTTTATATACTTTTATTGGTACATTGTAGCCTCATATCATGTAGTTCAGAATGATAGTGACATACTTGCACACAGCACTTGGTGAGCTTTCCCCTGACTCCCTCCCTACTCCTTGCCTTTCCCCATACATGATAATAAGATTGGCATTGATATTCTCACATAGGTACATAACACTGGTGGAAGTGTTTCCTTCATGAATCCTCCCCAACTACCCTCCCTAGACCACCTCCCTCTGTCCACTGGGGCTTCTCCTCCATTCTCTAAAGTCCTTCTCGTATCCTGATTATTCCCTAGCTTCTGTATATGAGAGAGAACTATGACCTTTCACTTTCTGTGTCTAGACAGGGACTCTTAGTTCTTTTTCTATTGCTGTTTAAATCAAATCATAAGAGGGTCCCAATCTCAAGCGGGTGGCAAGGCCCTCTGCCCTTCCCCCATTCACGCATGCCTGCCTTTCAACTGTGACCTCATCACTGACACCATATTCCCAAAGGCTGTTGGAGGAGAGGAGCAGCTGCCCCCTCTATGGGAGCCAGGTGGCTGCAGGGCTACACTGGGGAGGTGGCATCTGCAGGACGTGGATGAAAGGACATCACTGGACACCTACTGGTCCCTGCACCCAGGTGTACTCAGGGACACATCTGGGCTTCTACAGGTCTGTGCCCTGCAGTGTCCTCAGGTGGCCTTGCATCAAGGAAATATGGAACGGGCTAGGGAAGAAGCAGGGGACAGCCAGCTGGTGTCTGGTGGGGAGCCATCGTCACGTATCATCAGAGTATCTGTCAAGACTCCACAGGACTGCCAGGAATTTTTGCTGGCAGAAAATAGCAGCGTCCACCAATTTAAAAAGCAGATCTCCAAGCGTCTTCACTGTGACACTGACCGGCTAGTGCTCATCTTCACTGGAAAGATTCTCCGAGATCAAGACATACTGAGCCAGCGTGGCATCCTCGACGGCACAACAGTTCACTTGGTGGTGAGGACTCGTTTGAAAGGGTTAGCCAGCCACGGAACTGTGCCAGGCCCCACAGGCCACTGTGCCCGTCGTTCAGAACCGTCAGCCTTAGCGAGTGCTGTCGTGCTAGCTAGGCTGGCCCGGCTGGCCCGGAGCTCACCGGATATAGCTGACTTCTTTGGCCAGCTGGCTCAACTCCTCGTGACTGCACCGGAGTCTGTGGTGCAGCTCTTGGAAGACCCTGCGATTCAAGGTCTGGCAGGCGAGAAACAACCCAATGGCAGCCATGTTCCTGAATCCTCAAGGCCAGTACAGAGACTCTGTACTGTGGAAACCTTGCAGAAGCCAGCCCAGCAGCAGCAGCTCCTGCAGGGGGACAAGCAAAGGCTGGAGGCCTTGAAGGCAGTGCCGGGTGGTGACAACGCCATGCGTCCAGTCTGCTCTGATCTCCAGCAGCTCATGCTCTCCACTCTGGCCCTAATGGTGGTCTCCAAAGCCCACATCTCAGGTTCAGAGACTTGCAGAGGAGAAACCAATGCTCACAACAGTTCTGATACCACTACTGCCACCACCACGTCTGCACCTGTGAAGCCACTGGTACAAGAGGTCAGTACAGGAGTCCCTGCCCAAGTCAGGGGCGTGGTTTTGAGTCAGGCCAGTTCAGAGTGTAAGCCTGGCATGCCGGACTTATCCTCTGGCCAAGACATTCCCTCCCAGGATAACCAGCAGCCTGTGGAGAAAAGCTCTGTGCCCAGTCAGCCGAGAACTTCACCCTCTGTTTTGCGCCGAGTCTTGCATGTCCTGCAGCGGAATCCATCTTTGCTACACCAGCTGGCAACTAGCAGTCCCCTGCAGCATCATATCCCTCTGCTTCCCATCCTCACTAACCCTCGAGCTCTGCAGGCATTGATACAGATAGAACAAGGCCTACAGATGCTGTGCAGGGAGGTGCCTGGACTACGGCGCTTCTTCCGGGACCCAGCTCGACCACGTGGGGCTAGAGGAGTCCAAGAAATGAGGGGTGGAAGACAAGGTCGCAGAGAAGATGCGGTGCAGCCTACCTTAGCCGTTCTTCAGCTTCTCCACGAATTGGCCAATGCCTGTTCCCAGCCTACCCAGTCCTCATCCCTCTTCACTGAAGGTCTCTACCAGCAAGAACTGAAGCAGCTCAAGGCCCTGGGTTTTGCTAATCATGATGCCAACTTGCAGGCCCTGATGGCCACGGATGGAGACATCTATGCTGCCATTGAGAGGCTGCTAGGGGTGCCACAGGCCTAGAATCCACCAGGGGATGCTCACAATGCACCACCCCAGGGAGAGGGAGAGAAAAGAAGGGGGAAGGGAGGGGGAGGAAAGTCGCTTATTTTAGGAATGCCTCCTACTCAGGTTGTGAGTACATTTGGACAGCTCCTCTCTCACTGTCCAAGCCTGTTCTACATTAAAGAGATTGCTTGGATCTCAAGTGTGATGTAAATTTGAAGGCGGTGGGCAAAGGGAGTATTATTTGGAAAGGGATTATGTTATTTGATTTTGGGACCTTCATCTGTTCTCATGCCTCCAACATTAGAGTCTTTACATTTTGAACAAGAGATGAGAAAATTCTGGGGGTTCTTTTTTTTTCTGTGTGGTACTGGGGATTGAACCCAGGAGTGTTCTGCCCCTGAGATACATTGCACACCCAGACATCCCTTTTCTTTTTGGTCCTGGCTATTGATCTCAGGGACATTTTACCTCTCTCTCTTAAATTTTTTATTTGAAACAGGATATTGCTACGTTACTGAAAGTTTTGCCACATTGCTGAGGCTGGCCTGGAACTTGTGATCCTTCTATCTCTCTCAAGAACTGGGATCACAGGTGTGTGCCACTATACCTGACCAGCCCTTGTATTTTTTTTTTGAAATAGGGTCTTGCTAGGTTACTGCTTGCTGGCCTCAAACCTGGGACTCTCCTGTCTTAACCTTTTAAGTGCTTGGATTACAGGCATGCACCACCATACCTGGCAGATTTTTTTTTTTTTTTTTCGGTACTGGGGATTGAACTCAGGGGCATTCTACCTCCGAGCTACACCCCCAGCCCTATTTTTTATTCTTTATTTTGAAACAGGATCTCACTAAGTTGCGGAGTGCCTCACTAGGTATCTGAGGCTGGCCGCGAACCCGGATCCTCCGGTCTCAGCCTCCCAAATGCTGGGATTACAAGCGTGCGCCACCACGCCCGGCTCAGATTTTTAAAATATATATTCATGCTTAATCAGGAACCCACTTCCCTGTCAGTATCACCACCATCATCATGAGCAATCTCTATTTCACTCTTGAAAGACTCTGAAGGAATCCTGGCTGCTGCTCTCCCAAGAAGGTGTAACTTTGAGACCTTGTTTTCTCTGTCTATAGGTCCAGTATCTTGATATTGCAGAGAATATGTGTAACTCCCCTCTTGGCTAGATCTCTCCCTTCGATATACGCCTATGCCAGGAACCTGCCCTGTGAAGGATCTCTACCACTTGAAGCACCTTTCTCTCTATATATGTAGGCTTCTTTTTAACTTGCAGAATGTTTGACTCTGTTGCCTTATAAGTAACTGAAATTTGTCTTTCAGGTTTTGCTTCTGAATTTCACGCAAATGTCTCCCCTTCCAGAGGCAATAGATCACCAACCTCTGCAGTCAAGGACTTACCCCTGGTAAAGTGTAGATGCTTTTTTGAAACTTTCGCATTTCTCATATTACAAAAGTTGTCTACAGAATTTGATCTACTGACTTCTGTTTCCTGAAGATGCTTCTTTTATTTTTTGTCCATTTCCTTATTGAGTGGTGCTTCTTGAGACTATGAGTGTATCCTACTAATTCTTATATTCCTTTAAAAAATTCCTCCTCCTCCTCCTCTTCCTCCTCCTCATTCTTCTTCTTTGATACTGGGGATTGAACCCAGGGGCATTCTACCTCCAAGCTATGCCCTCCAGTCCTTTTTATTTTGAAATTGAGTCTAACTAAATTGCTGAGGCCAGCCTTGAACATGTAATACTCCTGTCTCAGCCTCCCTAAGTACTAGGATTACAAGCATGCTCCACTATATCTGGCCCAATTCTTTCTTTATTCCTCAGAGTTTGGCTATTCCCATAGCCAAAGCTCTGAGTCATACCTCCCTCTATACTCTTACCTCTATACTTTTATTCTAATGTTTATGCTTTTCTCTTTTACCAGCCTTCTCTTTGGGTATCTTAAGAGAATCTCTGACTCAGTATTTCCAAACATATTTCAGCAACTTTCCCCATTATTACTCTAAATTCCATGTTTCCTATACTTCAGTGAAAGTCATTAATAATTTACCAATCCACCCAACCATCTCTCTTGTAAACTTCTGATCTGTTAGCCATGCAACTCATAGAACAGGTAAATGGAGTGTGTTCCAGAGTACCAGTGACTTAATAGAACCATGTAGCAGGATAAAAGCTGATTGAAAAATGGGGGTTGGGGTAAAGTATACTTGGAGAGTTATTTAAGTGGAAAAAAGGGACTAAAAATTCAGGGCAAGCCTCGGCATCCAGTCAAGTCTGGCCTGATAAATAGCTGAGTCTCATCCTCCTGGAGGCTGGGAAGGATGTACATCTGTGAGGTAGACACTGTGACTTAATTGTGCTATGATGCTCTATGAGCCAGATACCTGAAGGTTGTGAAGGCCAGGGACTGTGGCCCAAATATCTCAAGGGCCTCACTTCCCAGCAGTGAGCGTTGTACGTGGTTTATTCTTTATTCTTCAGGACGTTGGTCTGAATTTCTGAGATCAGTTACTGATGTTTGGTCCTAGGGGAGTGAGAGTTCCTGGGATAAAGTGAGGATGATGGAAAGGGAAGTATTCTGAGATCCTAGAATTAGGCTTCCCTCTTCCATCATGCAGACCCCAGGGGCTAGATCCCTGAGTAGGGTGGACAACAATGTTATTGGCATTATTGTTAATTGTCTTACTACATGCTGGGTCCTGTTGTACTTCAATGGAGATGGACAGCTGCCTACTGACTTCCATAAATCACTCCCTGCACCACAGGACCTATTGCTTCGGGATGATAAAGGAGCTGAAACCAGAAGTGAAAGTAGAGCTTGCTGGCAAGCCTGCAGAATTCTTCCATCTGTTATCTGTGGTGAGTGCAAGCCTGGGCTTTGGTCAGTAATAGAAAACCATGAAGAAGAGCTGTCCTGTGCTTGATCCATAGGTGCCAGTCGAGAGTAGAGGCTCTAGCTAGATCCCTTAAGGAATTAGCAACTATGTGGTGCCTGCATCTCTATCTCTCAGCAGGGCAAAGGAAAATGAGGAGCTACTGGAAAAGCTAGAATTGAGAAGAGAGTTGGTGGTCTCTGCTAAAATAAGTCCTTTCTGTATTACCAGTGATGGAATAGAATTAAAATTTTAGTATGGGGGAAGGATTCAGAGCAGAATGGGTGAGCTATATAATAGATCTCCTCTCTAATGGCAGCAGTCAGGGGAGCCAGCCCTGTTCACTTTTCTTGACCTTTATTTCATCTCCCCTGTACAATTTTTTAAATATAAAAGGCCAAGTTGAAAGATACCAGATTAGATATTACTTTTCACAGAAGCAAAAGCATCTCATTCTCCTTGCACATGGCTGTTGATTTTGGTCCAGTGGGAATGATGTCATTACAAACTGGCCTCTGTCATTTTGTCCTTGTGAGAGAGTGAAGAGGGAGGTAAAAGACTGACTAAATATCTAGGAAGTATCTGAAAGAGATGTTAGTTTCTCAAACACAGCTGTGGTGAAAAAGAGATGATGAGAGAACTGCTCTTTAATGGATAATGAAATTAAATGTAGGAAGCTATGACACATTTCTTGGCATTGAGAGAGAGAGAATTGGTGCTTCAATAATGGAGCAGGGTGCTGCTTAGTTTTTTCCTTAAAGTAGCAGCCAAACTGCTGGCTGATATCAAATGCTTTCAATATCAGCAATGATAATATCTCTGAAACTTTTAGTCTGACAGAAGTCCCAGGGCAGGAGACCAGCCCTCTTTGGATTGTGTTTCTTTCTTGAGCCATGTACCTCGTATCACTGCCCTCTTCTGGTCATTGTGACAGACAGTGGTCTCCATGCACCCATGTACTTCTTCCTTTGCCTTCTTTCACTCACTGACCTGACTCTCAGCTCCACCACTGTGCCCCAAAATACTAGCTATTCAGTGGTTCCACGCTGGCGAGATCTCCTTTGGTGGATCCCTTGCCCAGATGTTCTGCGTCCACTCTATCTATGCTCTGGAGTCCTCAGTTCTCCTGGCCATGGCCCTCGATCCATACATGATCCATACATGGCTATTTGCAACCCACTGAGATACACAACCATCCTCAACCATGCTGTCATAGGACACATTGGCTTTGCTGGGCTATTCTGTAGTGTGGCTATTGTCTCCCCTTTCATCTTCTTGCTGAGAAGACTGCCCTTCTGTGGTCACCATGTCATGGCTCACCCATACTGTGAGCCTATGGGCATTGCCCAACTGGTCTGTGCCAACATAACTGTCAATATTGTCTATGGGCTGACTGTGGCGCTTCTGGCCATGGGCTTGGATTCCATCCTCATTGCTGTCTCTCATGGTTTCATCTTATATGTTGTGTTGTCTTTAACCTTCCTTCCTGTGGTGCCCAGCACAAGGCTCTGAGTACCTGTGGCTTCCACTTCAGTGTCATCCTGATTTTCTATATACTTGCTTTCTTCTCCTTCCTCATCTTCACTTTCCACTAAGTCCCCAGCATGCACACAGTTTTCTGGCTAACTTCTAGGCATGACACCTCCTGTGCTCAACCCTGTCACCTATGGAGCTGGAACCAAGGAGACTTGTAGCCAAATATCTGTGGACTGCTTCACTTCAGGGAGGATATTGTATGACCCATCAATTTGAGAGAGAATGATAATAGTATAAAAACAAAGAATGCACTAACAAAAACAAGAAAAATATGTCTGGTGTCCACTTTTCCTTCCATCTACTCTCCTATTTTTTTGCTCAAAGGTATTGTCCATACCCACTGGCATCAACTTACCTCTTGTTCTCTTAGACCTACTATAATTAAGCCGTACTATATAATTAAGCCAAACTACTATAATATTATTTCAAAGTTTGGAAGCACTCTGATTGGGGTAACCAAAGAGCTCTGCATGGCTGAACCCTATGTAATTCCTCAGGCACCACCTACTTACTTCAGTCATGTTGGAGAGTTTCTTATGTAGGACATAGTAGGTCAACACTCTTCAAACACTTTCCAATGTATTTTTGGACTCCACACATCTTAAAATTAATTCTTCTCTCTAAGACTTTTACTTATCAACTCCCTTTACCGAATTCTCCTCACTTTTCAATTTTGAAGTCTTGTCTATTTTTTTGTTGTTGTTCGTTTGTTTTCTGGAGACTGAGTCATACAAGAATTCTTCTACATCCAGATAGCTATCTTTGTGATGCAGGTAGCAAGCTGCACTTTGGAAAGTCCTTTTAAAAAATCTTGATTACAAGTGTAAGTGCATGAGTCCTTCAGGGAATTTGCAATAGTTCTTATCATAGGTGTGTGTGCAGAGGTCTGCTCCTTCTTAACCTCCTATTTTGTTTGGGTTTGACACATGTGACTCCATCTCAGTGTTGACAAGCTTCACATTATCATTACAACAGCATTCCAACAATGTCCTTGCTACCATCCTTGCTCCCCTCCTATCGTTTTCTCTATTCTTGCCATAACAGCCACATTTATCCTTTAAACACCAAGGCAAATTGTACAGTTATAAATGTGAGGAAGCAGGAACAGAGAAGATTCGTAACTTTTCCAATGTCACAGGGTTTGTGATGGACAGAGATGGAGCAACTTGAGCTCTTGAGTTCCAGAGTTTGTGTTCAAACTTTTTTGCTGGAACACAGCCAAAATCAATGTATCCCTAGACTCAGTGAGCAGAAAATGTGTCCCATTTTGTCCTGGCACAGAGGAAGAGACAAATTATGTTTCCAACTCTTTGGAAGTTTAGAATCTTATTTAGAGAGGAGAAGCTTAGGGAATAATCCAAATTACAGTGAAGAAATTTCCTATGTGTTTGTAATAAGAACAAATTGAAGCCACTCATGGCGGCACATGCCTGTAATCCCAGTACTTGGGAGGCTGAGACAGGAAGATCACAGGTTCAAGGACAACCTCAGTAACTTAGCAAGACCCTCAGCAACTTAGTGAGACCGTGTTTCCAAATAGAAAATAAAATATAGTTAGGAGTGTAGCTCAGGGGTAGAATGCTCCTGGGTTAAATCCCCAGTATAAAAACAAAAACAAAAAAAAGCATAAAAACAAAAACAATAAGCACAAAGTACAAATAGAATTCTCCCTGCTGCTGAAAATCATAATTAGTATATCAAAGCAAAATAAAATAATATGGCTATGGAGTGGGAGGAAGAGAAAATGATAAGTGGAGTTTTCTCAGGGACCAGTCAGAAGAATTTATTTTTATTTTATTTCATTTTTATTATCCTTCTATTTTTAAGCACAAATGCCCACACTTTGACTTATAAGGTAGTTCTATATAGAATAAAATGTTGGTTTAAGTATGATTAAAATTATGAACAATTAAATGTGGTTTACAGGGTACATCATTATGCTTCTCACATCAGAGGACAATTATAGATGAGATTATCTAGAAGAAAGCTTAATACAGACATGTCCACTCAGGCCAGAAAGTCTCCCCGGAGTGTATGCAGATGACTTTTACTTGTTATTGCACAGTGTGAATTTGTAGGGGAAAAATAATACACTAACCCTTTGGTCCCATATGGGCAAATTTAGATGCATAGCTCAGGAAACACTACTGAGGACATCTAATATATTGAAATAAATGTTGTGGCGTTTGGCCCACAGCTCTCAGAGTTAACCTGAAGTGGTTGTCAATGTTTGGTACTAGATGTAAAATTTCATCGATTACCTTGCAGCCATTGAGACTTCTTATGCATCTTATATCTATTTTTTTAAGCAGACTGTCATCTTGTAGGTAGGTCCAAATCTTCTGGAATAGCCTGCAGTGCTAATCTTGCAAACAAAATATCAGTCTCAGTCCCATCAAAACAGAATTTGATAACTGGTGCAAACCCTTCTTCAACAGCTCTTAAATCTTTTATTTCTTCTTGTAATTTTAATTTATGGTAGAATGAGGTGAAGAAGTCACTTCAATGAACATTAGGTGCAACACACAATCATCAATACCGGCTCCTTTTGTATGCACCCCTAATCTGTAAGATCCAAATGTAAAAATTTTTCCTCCAACATTTTCAATTACAGATTGCAGAAGATTCTTACTTTCACTGACTTCTTGTATCTACTTTTTCGCCGGATTATTTAATTTTTAAGCAGACTGTCATCTTGTAGGTAGGTCCAAATCTTCTGGAATACTCTGCAGTGCTAATCTTGCAAACACAGTATCAGTTTCAGATTCTAATTTTGAAAGATTCTAATCTGCAGTTCCTTTTCCTCTTCAAAACCCCAAAGGGCTTTAGAGTCTCAATTAGTTTCTGTGTAAGTATGCAGTTAGTTTCCTTGGGGGCTGCTAAGCTGATAGGGGAAGTAATGCCTTAGTGCTTCAGGGGCGGCTGTGTTTGTTGTGATCCCAGTGTTGTAGCTGTAAACGTCCTGGGCCAGGGCCAGCACTGCCCAGTCACCTCCCCTTCCCTTCTCACCACAGCTGCCCTGGGCTTGATCCATTGATGCAGGAGAAGGCATGTGGGGTGGGGGCTGCCTCGGCCCTAGATCCAACCCCACTCTGGCACCTGCTCAAGCCACTTTAAGTTCTTCTCTTCCTTCCCCTTTGACTTTTTATTTAAAAATTCTATACGTGTGAGAAAATATGTGCTTCTGTTTGTGGTTGGTGCACTGTGTGAATATGTATGTATGTATTATTATTTGGTCCTGGGGATTTAACCCAGGGGCATTCTGCTTATGAACTATACCCTCAGTCCTACTTTATTTTTTTTATTTTGAAAGAGGGTCTTTTTAAGTTGCTGAAAGTCTTGCTAAATTGCTGAGGCTGGCTCGAAACTGTGATCCTCCTGTCTCAGTCTCCCAAGTACTGGGATTACAGGTGTGTATTTTAAGTGAGACAGTCAGATTTGAGAGTGGTGGAGTGGATTCAATTCTGGATCTGAGATGGGTTATTGAACTGGGGAGAACTTGGCACAAGAAATTCAGTGCTTTGCCAGGTGAATCCCTTAAAATTGAGTCCAGACATTCTCCCTCAGTACAAATTAAAGAGCTAGACTTAGAGCAAAAAGAAACAAGTCTATTTAACAAAGTAAGAGTCCAGGGTTAGGCTCATTATAAAGCAAGTTCACTAATTTATATGTGAATGTATGAACACACTTCTCAAACTGGTCCAGGAGAAAGGTTGCTTGAGGCTCTGGCAGGGCTGGTTCACACAGCAGGCTGAACCATCTGCACATGCCCCAGGATTGGTGAGTTTGTCCCTGGAAGCTGAATTTCCTTTCAGTCCTCTTATAACAACATATTATGCCTTGTTAGGGAAGGATGATGTGATTACTGGGTTGTAGCCGAGGAAGTGTCACTTTAGGGAATCCTTCCTTCCCTTGTTAGCCACCAGCCTCACTTTATCTTGAACTTCAGTCACAGCTGATTGAGGTTGGCCCATCGCTGCTTCAAGACAGATTGCTTTAGAAAATGTCTAAGGGCTGCTGTGTCTCAGATCTGGGCCTGACTTTTGAGGCTCTCTAGAAATGTAACCTCAAGATCTCTCGGTATTCTCTCTGCTGTCTCCTGCCTGCATCTTTGCCTTTCCCTCTTTCTCCTCCACCTCATTTAGAGCTCCCCCCCTCTGATCTTTGGCCTTAGAGTTCTGTGCCAAGCCATCAGTGGCCCTGGTCTGGTCCTTGTGCAAGGATCTTTTCGGGGCCAAAGCTGACATTTCTATCTCATCTTTGGACTTCATGGTAATTTTTCCTCTAATTTCTTTTTTGGGTAAAATACTCTGCCGTATCTTTATCCTAATTCTATGGATGTGCCTCCGTCTGAACAGTCTCAGCATAATATGGACAAAAAGGAATCATATTACTTCATATCTATGATGTTCCAGACACTGTGCTAGACATACATTTTCATCACTCATCACAGTAGTATAAAGAAGATGCCATTCATGAATTCAACAAAGAATACGACACACACTAGGTTAATGCATTTGGTTGTCTCGAAGCACTGCTTGTTTTCAGCTAAGAGATCAGTATCTGTCAGGCCACATGTTTCTGAAAAGTTTTCTTTTATAGTTAATATAAAAGCAAAACCCAAAGCACCCAAAATACTTTTTCAATAGTATTTATTGAACACTTACCAGTTATGTGTAAGCATGATGAAATGTCTTCTGTGATGACTTTAATAGTAATAATCAACAAATTAAGAAGAAAGTATAGAAGAACTACAGATTACTTTAGTTATATAGATAGGATGAAACTGAGTACAACTTTATCAATTTCAGGATTACTAACCAAATACTCCCAACCACCACCAATGTGTATTGAGAACTTGCTTTGTTTTGGATATCATAAAAAGCACTTTATTAAGGCTGGGGATGATTAAGTGGCACCTAGTAATTCGTGCAGCTAGTAGATAAGGATGCTGAGACTTAAACTCATAGTTGTCTGCATCCAGATCTTATTTTCATGATAAAATGCTAGCTAATGTATGAGATATTGTCTCTATAAAAGTGCCACAGCTCCTTAATAGCTGGATCTTGAGCAAGGCTCTGTCCGCTGGAGTCCTGCAGGGCAGACGATTCCAAAAGAAGGAATGCGTGGCATATTCCACTTTGCATTATTAAATTTTGGGTGCTTTGGGTTTTGCTTTTATATTAACTATAAAAGAAAACTTTTCAGAAACATGTGGCCTGACAGATACTGATCTCTTAGCTGAAAACAAGCAGTGCTTCGAGACAACCAAATGCATTAACCTTTTACAAGCTTTAGTCTAGAAGCAGGCTTTGCAAGTTTATCTGAATCACTACTGCCTGGTCTCCCTGGCACCCTCTAACTTCCTTAGATAAGATAGAACACTGCTTAAAGGGGGAAACAAAACTGTAAAGATTTTAACTAATTGATAACCTTTGGAAAAACAAGTCTGTAAAAATTCCTGTTCTATATGCCTCATTGTAAAAAAAATAGTATAAAACAGTGACTGACAAACAATAAAACAGATACGCTTCTATACTGCATGCTGTGTGAGCATATTCTCGCGACCTCATCTCATTCCACACCTGTTGAGGGACCCCCTGACTGCCACTGTCTTTAGGGCTGGTCCTCGGCATAAAAGGAATAACCTTAGACTATTAGTTTCTCTGAATTACAGGATATTATTATTTTTTTTTTCTCGGTACTGGGGATTGAACTCAGGGGCATTCTACCTCCGAGCTATACCTCCAGCCCTATTTTTTATTCTTTATTTTGAAACAGGGTCTCACTAAGTTGCGGAGTGCCTCACTAGGTAGCTGAGGCTGGCCGAGAACCCAGATCCTCCAGTCTCAGCTTCCCAAATGCTGAGATTATAAGTATGTGTCACCATGCCCAGCTTACAGGATATTATTTTAAAATGTATATATCAACAATTTTTTTACCCTACATGTATGCACTTTTTATTTGCCAATTTTATCTTTTTAATATACTTTTATTGGTACACTGTAATCTCATGCCATAATGTAGTTCAGAATTATAGGGACGTATGTGCACACAACACTTGGTGAGCTCCCCCCACCTCTCTGCTGTCTCTCCTTCCCCATCCAAGATAATGAGATTGGCATGGATAATTTCACATATGTGCATAACAACCATCTCTTTTGAATGGTTGCTAAGAATATTGATGGACTTGCCTGCTTTAGAACTGGGATGACTAAAGCATGGAAGGACTATTACAAAAGAAGAACATGGAACTGGCTCTCTGGATCCTGAACAGGGACAACTTCAAGGGTAAAAGGAAAGGGACCTCAAAATGGAGGACTGGAGGAAAAAGGGAGAAAATATAATTCCATTGAGCATGAGTCATATCTTAAGCATCATTTAAATATTATACAGTTGTTATGTAATATAGTTAGCACAATAACCTTGAGATAATATTAAAAAGTCTTAGATATGTTAAGTGGTATGCCTAAGAATGTGTAGAGAGGTTACACATTGAATAATTTATATGTAAGGCACAGTCTTAAATTTTCTATGTCTATTAACTTATGTATTCCTCAGCACAACATTGAGAGTTAGGTATTATTTTCCCACACTTAACAATTGGCCACACTGAGGTATAGAGACATTTAGTAACAAGCTCAATGTCACAAATTTAGTAAGAGGAGGAGCTGAGATTCAAACCCAGGCACTCTGACTTCACACTTTGTGCCCTCATTTGCTAGCAGATTTGGAATTCAGATTCAGATTCATACCAAACACTTCTTTCTTTCTTTTTAAAGTTTTTATACTTTTATTGGTGCATTGCAATTATGCCACATAGTGAGTTTCAAAATGACATACTGATACAAGCGCACATCAGGTAGTGTTTTTCCCTTCTCATCCCACCCACGCTCCTCTCCTGCCTCCCAGGACTCACCTGAGAGTGTTACTATCTTGAAATACGATCTCCTCATAAGAGTAGGAACTGACTTACTCCTTCATAGGTCATAGCCACTTTTGAGACAAGAGTGAAAATATGATCATCTTTCTGTGCTATTCAGAGTTCCTCAAGGAGTCTTACAGAAATGTTAGGCCCAATGGGTTAATTAATACCTCTATTGAATTTGGCCAATCCTCTTCCTTCCTGGGCTTCCAACCGTGTGAACACAGTTCTCAGTCCTTTCTTATCGTAGGAATCCATTATGTAAACCCCTCTGGACAGCTAACCTACCCATTTATTTATTTATGTTTTGGTTGAATATACTTTCATTGGTGCATTATAACTATACATCACAATAAGGTATAGAGTGACAGGAATACACATGCACACAACAGATGGGGTGTTTGCTTCCAAATTCCCACCCTACTCCCTCCCCTTCCCTGTACCTGTCATTGAAATTCGTGTTGATAATCTCATATATGTACATAGCATTATTTGAACGGTTGCCTTCATCATGTCTCTTTCTCCTTCCTCCCTTGCTCTTTTGGAGTCTACTCCTTTATCTAAGATACCTTGTTTTTTTACCCAATTCCTCTTTAGCTTCTGAAAATTGTGAGAAATACAACTGTTTGCTTTTTGAGACTGGTTAATCTCACTTAGCATAATATTCTCTAGGTTCACCCATTTTTCTTATCTCTGAATTATGCTCATAATTCATACAGAGATCTTCCCCAAGTGAAGCAGTTTTAGAAGTCGGCTGCGAATCTCCTTGGTTCTAGCTCCGTAGATGATAGGGTTGAGCACAGGAGGCACCAGCACATAGAGATTAGCCAGGAAGATGTGCACATGCTTGGGGACTCGGTTGTGACCGAAGCGGTGGGTGAGGAAGGAGAAGAAGGCAGGGATGTAGAACACCAGGATGACGCCCAGGTGGGAGCCACAGGTACTCAGAGCCTTGTGCTGTGCATCACGGGAAGGAAGACGAAAAACAGCACGAAGGATGAAGCCATAGGAGACCGCGATGAGGATGGAATCCAGGCCCATGGCCAGAAGCGCCACAGTCAGCCCATAGACAATATTAACAGTGATGTTGGCACAGGCCAGTCGGGCAATGCCCATGTGCTCACAGTATGTGTGAGCCATGACATGGTGACCACAATAGGGCAGTCTCCTCAGCAGGAAGATGAAGGGGGAGACGATAGCTACACTACGGAAGAGCCCGGCAAAGCCAATGCGGCTAATGACAGCATGGTTGAGGATGGTTGTGTATCTCAGTGGGTTGCAGATGGCCACGTATCGATCGAAGGCCATGGCCAGGAGGACTGAGGACTCCAGAGCATAGATAGAGTGGACGCAGAACATCTGGGCCAGGCATCCACCAAAGGAGATCTCGCCAGCATGGAGCCACAGAATGGCCAGCATTTTGGGCACAGTGGTGGAGCTGAGAGCCAGGTCAGTGAGTGAGAGAAGGCAAAGGAAGAGGTACATGGGTGCATGGAGGGCACTGTCTGTCACAATGATGAGGATGAGGGCAGCATTTCCAAGCAGTGCTACCAGGTACATGGCACAAAATGGGATTGCAATCCAGATGTGAGCAAACTCCAGCCCCGGGATCCCTGTCAGGAAGAGAGTGGTTGGGAGACTGCTACCACTGATGTTGGAGGTTGACATTCCTTCCTGGCAAATCAAGGACTCTGTCCACAGGGTAATGGGTGGTTTCTCCTGCAGCAGCACAAATGTGCTTGATTCACACAAAATGATGACCTTTCTGTGAAATATTAGTTTTTGAACTGAGAAAAACGTTTATCATTTGTTCACACATCTGAAAAGAGTTTTTCACATAGTATCAATTTTTAAACCTTTTACTATTTCCTCTAACAATCAGCAAAGATGTTTGAGTTCTATGTTCAAAGCATCAAGTATTTATCTACTTAAACTGACCCTTTGTGACTTATCTCCTAACATGTCCTGGACTTCATTTATTGAATTTCTCCTACCCATATCTGGAGCCGCTCTTTACCTCTTTTCCCTTCATGAGTTTTCCGCCTGGTGAGTCTCTTTTCTTTATTTTTTTTTCTCTATTTTAATAAGTTTCAAGGAAAATTCCCTTGCCATTCAGATACCATAATAATCTTTAAATTTTTGTGTTTTATTCTTTTACCGTGCTCCATAATCCTTTGAGGCTGGGACTATGTGTTTATGAGATTGTAACCTCCACTTTGTTCATGACTGTATCTAGGCACTGTGATGGCTGTTCAACAAAGACTGGTATCTCATAACTCAGTAAAGAGTCATTGTCCTTTTGACAATGATATAACAAAGCATTCACTTTCTTTTCTGGGTTTGTAAACTATTTTCCCAGATACATGCCAAACAGCTAATTTTTATATTTCACCTGAAACTCCTAGAAAGAGGCCAGGCCACATGGATATGCTTACATACTTTAAGAATGAATCCCTATAACAGTTTGAACATTCATGTAGGTATAATAGAAGAAAGGGTGAGATAAATCAGAGGTGCTTTCTGGGGACATTTCTTAGCAATGTCCAAATTAGCTCACATCCTGCAAGTTCACCAGTGTAATGGCTGGGTGTGATCACCGGCCCAGAAACCAAGTGCTGATAGCAGCAGATGGAGGGAGAAGGTGGGGTGTCCTGGTGTTGCCAACCAGAAGCACATACTGGAAGAGAAGTCTATTTTGACTGTAAAGGGA
>PVLC010009991.1:6377-52160 GCA_004027655.1 Graphiurus murinus
AAAAAAAAAAAAAAAAAAAAAAAAAAAAAAAAATACATAGTACAAAAGAAATATGATGAAAGGGGAAAAGTCAAGCCTACCGGAGGCAACAATTATTAGTGTTTTTGGTACTTAATTTTGTTAACACTTTGTTTAAATAGCAATCTATATGCAGTAACAGTATAACATACTGGCTAAAAGTATAGGTTCTACTATTACATTTATGGTGATTGATTTTCAATGAGAGTGGTAAGACATCAATATGGGAACAATAGTCTTTTCAACAAATGGCATAGAGGCAAGTAGTTATCTACATGCAAAAGGATGAAACTGGACCCCTTCTTCATAAAAAATAATTCAAGATAGATCATTCCTAAATATAAGAACTAAAACTATGAAACTCATGGAAGAAAACTTAGGAGTAAATCTTTGAGCTACCCTTGGATTATATAGTAGTTTCTTAGGAATGACACCCAAAGCACCAGCAACAAAAGAAAATAATAGATTAATTAGACTTCATCAAAACTAAAAATTTGTATGCTTCAAAGGATACCATCAAGTCAAAAAACAACCTATAGAATAGGAGAAAATATTTGCAAATTATATATCCGGTAAGGAACTTGTACCCAGAATATATAAAGAACTCTTGAAATTCAAGAAAAAAGAGAAATCATCCCATTATAATATGGGAAACAGGTTTGAACAGACATTTCTCCAAGAAGACATATGAATAATAAGCATATAAAATATTGTTGAATAATATTAGCTGTCAGGGAAATGCAAATCAAAACCACGAGACACCACTTTATACCCACTAGGACGGCTGGAATCAAAAAGACAAATAAGCATTGGGAAGGATGTGGAGAAATTGGACCTTCACGCATTGCTGGTGGAAATATAAAGTGATGTAGCTAGAGCCAGACATGGTGGTGCACACCTATAGTCCCAGTTTCTTGGGAAGCTGAGGTGCGAGGATCACTTGAGTGCACTAGTTTAAGGCCAGCTTGGGCAGCACAGTGGGACCCTGGTTCAAAAGAAAGAAAATAACTTTGAAAAAAAGTTTGTCACACCCAGCTTCCTAGGTGTTTCTTTAAAAGAAGTTATTCAAATATAAACTTGACCCGGGCATGATGGTGCACACTTGTAATCCCAGTACTTGGGAGGCTGAGACAGGAAGATCACAGGTTTGAGAACAGCCTCAGCAGGTAATGAGACTCTCATCTACCTAGCGAGATCCTGTTTAAATAAAAACATAAAAACATATGGCTGATGGTGTAGCTCAGAGGTAGAATGTCCCTGGATTCAATCCTCAGTACAAAAGTTAAAAAAAAAAAAAAATATATATATATATATACACATATATATACATATATGAATATAAGAATATAAGAATGTTCTATTTTTTGATAGCCCAAAGTGGAAATAGACCAAAATTATAACTGATGAATAGCTAAATAAAATGTTATATACCCACATAATGGAATATTATTTGGTAATAAAAAGAAATGAAGCAGTGTCACATGCTATAGCATGGATGAACCTATGCTAAGTGAAAGAAGCCAATCACAAAAGACAACATATAATTCCAGAAAGTAGATAGTGATTGTCTAGAGGTTAGGGGGTAATAGGAAAGAAAGTGACTTCTAACAGGTATGGGATTTCTTTTGGGGTGATAAAAATGTTTAGAAATTGATTGTGATGATTATACAACCATGAACATACTAAAAACTGGAATTGTACACTTTAAATTAGTGAATCCTATGGAATGGGAATTATGTCAATAAAACTTGTTTTTTAAGCATAGGTTCTAGAGAATGATAACCTAGATTTGAACCCAGGCTTCACTTACTGTAAGCTGTGTAACCTTGGGGAAGTTGCTTAATTCCTCTGAATATGTTTCCTTGTATGTAAGACGGGGATTTTGGAAACACTGCCCACTAATATTGTTTGGTTTGGTTTGTATTGTACAGTTTAAATGAGATGATCCATACAAACTAAACCTCCTGTTTAGTTCTGGGTAAATTCAAATATCAACTATGAAAATGTTGAGGAAACTGAAGAAGAATGGACCCATGTTAGACAATAGGAATGAGAGAAATCACTTGAGCAGTACAGAAGACAGACAGGATTGAGCTTGACTGGTTTGTAGGCCCTGAAGAAGATAGCTAGTTTAACATTTTTTTACAAGCCACAGGTAGCAATCTCTTGGTGGTTTTGGCTGCAATGACATCCAGGGTTACAGTACTGTCATGTGGGATAACATACCACTAAGCTGGATCATGTTCAATTAAAGCCTGATTGAGCCAGAGAAAAATCCTGGGGAGGAAATAGAAAATCTGAATATATTGTTTTTAAATATTGCTCTGTCTGGGGCCTGAAGATCCTGTGTCTGCTTATCTAGGAGTTAACTGGATTAAAAATGTGAGCCTCAGGTCCAGTTGGCTACTCCTATGTTTCTGAGTAGGTTGTGAGAAAAGAGGTCTTAATGTCTAATCTTTGGCCTCCCTGAATTTAACTCATGGGTGGGAGTATAGATGGGGTAAAATGTGGGCCTCAATATTCAGAACCTGTTACTTAAGCTTCCAGGGGAGGTTAGAAAGAAGATGGAGCTGGTCGTGGTGACACATGCTGGTAATCCCAGTACTTAGGAGGCTGAGACAGGAAGGATTGCAGGTTTGAGGACAGCCTCAGCAAGTAGTGAGACTCTCATCAACATAGCAAGACACTGTTTCAAAATAAAAGTAAAAAAAAAAAAAATAGGGCTGGGATGTATCTTGGAAGTAACAAGCTTCTGGGATCAATCCCCAGTACAGAAAGAAGAAAGAAGGGAAGGGGAGGTATGTGTGTGGGGTGGGGGGTAGAGGGAAGAAAGAAAGAGAGAGAAGAGAGAAAGAGTGAAAGAAGATGGCCTCGGGTTTGTCAGGATCCCCTGAGAACTGATCTTAAGTGTAATAATCTGACTTGGGAATGTTAAGTGAGTTGCCAGAGACCTCCAGTCAGATGACAGAACTAAATGATCCATGTTCGAGTCCTTACTCAGATTCCTTACTTTGGCCTTGGGCTAATGTGGCTTTTAAAGTGAACCTAATATTAGGCAATGCATCATCGTGTTTTCCTTTCTGATAATTACCATCTTTGCTCCCATTACTTCTAGCAAAGGATCGTCACTGTATTCGAACTTTGCCAGAAAACCCAGCAGGATCCACCAGCACAGCTCTCACAGACCCCAGAGCCCAGCTGCAGTCCTATGTAGACAGTAAACCTGTGGTTGTCTCCAGCAAGCCCACCTGCCAACACAGTACTGAGGTAAGGCTTTCGCCCCAAGGGGGATGAAGATTTGTTGAACTGTAAGAATTTGGCAGACTTTTGAGCTCAAGTGTAAACTATTGGATTTCACCTTAAAAAGGGTGTGTATAGGTGTAACTTGCTTCAGAGTAATTGGAGAATGTTGATTTAAGAATGGAATGTTGCTTGAGTAATCTTTTTCTGTTTTAAAAGTTGTCAAGGCCAGGAAGGGTTAGTGTGGGGGCTAATTTACTACTCTTTTGAGTATGTCTGTAAGGGAGTATTTCATAAGGTAGGTAGGTATTTGAGGTACTCCTCAGTTTTGATAAATATCTCTTTATACTCTGGAAAAAATGACTTTACAAAGAAAAAGTATTTCTTACCTGGTTCTTATCTTGGACGATCAGAGAGAAAAGGTCAGCGACCACAGCCATCATATGGATTGGTTTAACCCATACTAAATTAATCACAGAATGAAGTTAAGACTTAAAGATAAACCCAATCTGACACTTTAGGGGAAGGTTAAAGGCATTTACATGTCATAGAAGTTGAACTTTCTACTTAGCACAGCTCTCTGCCTAGACACAATGGATTCTTAAACATAACTGGCCATCTGTCCAGGTTAACGAGTAGGGTGATTTATGGCATTTAATTTTCTCTTAGCTTGTCTCTCCCTTGACTTATATTCCAGAAGGAGAGTGATGTCAGATATCTTTTATTCTGGAAGCCTTACAGGGTGTGTGTGTGTGTGTGTGTGTGTGTGTGTGTGTGTGTGTGTGTGTGTGTTCTCTTTTTCCAAATAAAGGGAAGGGGAAGGTGGACAAGTAGTGGAAACACTGAAGTAGGATGAACCTTCCATCTTTATCTCTTGCCCAAACATAGTCTACATCATTATTACTCAGTTTCATGACTCCGTTTCATCCCTACCAGTATGACATTGGTACCTTTGAGGGTGGCATTGCACTGGGAGAAGGGTTGCAAAGAGGTATAAGACAGGAAACCCATCCCTATGGGCTTTAGTCAAACTAAGAAGGCAGAACATAGGCCTATGAAGAAAAATGGGCTAGATATGGTGGCATACACTTGGGAGGCTGAGACAGGAGGATGGCAGGTGTGAGGCCAGCTTCAGCAAATTAGTGAGACTGTATTTAAAAATAAAAAATAAAGAGGTAGAAGGCCCTTGGGTTCAATATTCAGTAAAGGAAGGAAAGAGAGAGAGAAAGAAAGGAAGAAAAAAAAAAGAAGAAAATAGAGGAGAGGAAGAACAAAGGAGAAAAGGAAAGGAAAGAAAAATGGGCTCTGGTAATCCATGCCAAATGATGGGTATAGGCAGTCAATTGTTAGTTTAGAAGATAGCTTGGTGTTAGAAATCTGCTGTATAATTCTTGGCCTCTGAGAATTTAATTTTCTAGCTCTTGTCATCTTGTCTGCTTTTGGCTTCCTTCCTTTTTGTTTAATCTTTAAAATGACTGGCTTGGACTAGCTGGTTCCTTTTAGCTCTGTAATTACATGGCTTTCTAATCTTTTTAGTTACCAAATAATGGTTAAGAGCCTGGACTCTGAGGTCAGAGTTTGGATCTCCAGCCTGTGACTTATCATTAGCCGTGTGACCTTAGTTAAATTATTTACCTGTTGGGCCTCAGTTTCCTCGTTTGTAAAATGTGTATAATAATAGTATTTATGTCATGAGATTGTTGTGAGGCATAAATTAGTTAATATTTATAAGAGCCATAGAACATGCCTGGCACTTAATAAATGCTCTTCCTGCTTTCCTACCAGGACTTAGAATCATGGATAGTAATCTTTCTTCTATAAGTACTAAGGTTTGGTGAAATGACAATCAACTTATTCCAAGTACGATTAATTCTATCAGTGATTAATAGCTACCATTTGAGTGCCTACCATGTGCCGAGCATTATTTGGTCACTCTACTTATATTTTTAAATATTATTAAAGAATTGGAAAATTCCAATTTGACCCTGCCCTGGTTCTGCAATGAATGCTGGGCTAGTGGTCAGGATTGCGAGTAGTGATAGGTGGTTGAGTCTCAGCGTTTTCCTCAAAATCCCAGCCCTTTGACCTGTAATTGGTTTTATTCTTACTAATTCTTACTCTTTTTTGTGTGTGTGTGGTACTGGGGATGGAATGCAGGGGCATTCTATCTCCAAGCTATACCCCTAGCCCTATTTTTTATTCTTTATTTTGAAATTAAGTTGCGGAGTGCCTCACTAGGTAGCTGAGGATGGCCGGGGACCCGGATCCTCCAGTCTCAGCCTCCCAAATGCTGGGACTACAAGCGTGCGCCACCACGCCCGGCTTCTTACTAGCTCTTATTCTACTAACTTCCTCATTTCCTAGCTCACCAGCCTACTGAAGCCTGGACCTTTTATCACCCCAGTTTACTTAATTAAATCTACTCTGGAAATGAAGAACCTTCCCTATAAAACTTGTGTTAGTTATTTGCATACTTTAAAATTTTTAAAAACATATTTTTATTGGTACATTGTAATCATACATTATAGTGAGGTTCAATGTGATACAAACTTACCATATACTTTTTTAAATGTATGTTTTTTGGGGAAACTTTATTTAATCTCATTACCTGAATAATTTTTGGGTATACCAGGTCTTCTGGAAAAATAGCTTCTACTTTTACCTTGGCAGTACCAGCTCCTTAGGTTTTCTGGATATACAAGTGGTTTTTAGACTGGTGCCAATTAATATGAAAATTAATTTTCAATGTCTTTGCCCATGAAAGATGGTTAAGTACCTCTCCTGGCAAAAATAGTGAATTTCTTCTGCAGGCTACAATTTACATACTTAGTGGTTCACATTGATTTTTTTTTAAAAAAATTACCTGAGCCAGGTGCAGTGTTACATGCTTGTTGTCCCATCTACACATGAGGCTGGGGCGGGAGGATCACTTGAGCACAGCCTAGGCAAAATAGTGAGATATCATCTTTGAAAAGTTACCTTGAAATAGAATTTCCCCAGGTTATTTCCTCCTTTGATTTTATTATCTCATTTAACAATTGTTACTGAGTAAATTAGGAAGGAAAAAATTTATTTTTATATTTAAATTTGGTCGGATTAAAGTGTCTTTCTCTGCAGGTGGAGTACTGTAATTTGCATTAATTCAGATTGGGAAATGCCCACAGGGAAGTTTGCTTCTACCTCAAGCTAGTTTCCCACTAGTTGCATAACATATTACCATATGTGTTTTGAATGCATCCTGCTGTAAAGAGAGCGTTTTAAAGGGCAAAGAAAAGCCCTCCCTACCTTTTCAGAAAGTATGATATTTATTTTTGATAGCTATTTCATTGGGAAGTCAAAAGTATGCAGTTAGAATTAGCAAATGAAGATTCATTCCAGGTCATTACTATATATTTAAATCCACTGCCACTTCTCAGTGGTGTTTATTTTACAGGCAGAATTTACCATACTCTACTTTTATCAATGAGAATATTCTGGAAAATGACACTTGTGTAATTCAATATAGATCTTTAATCTTGTACTGTGGAACTGTGCTAAAGTTCATTCATAATTAAAAGAACAGCTTCTTGAAGTACGATTATGTGCACTCTGGAATCTAGACAGTATATTTTCTTTATTTCACATGTTATCAAATTTTGATAATGACTTTTTGGAGCTGTTTTTAGGATCAACTCTCTAAACCTGGAAAATCTGGGGTAACAAAGTGTAAGTGTTTTATTTTTAAAGGTAAGTGGCTAAGGAAGTCATAAGAGTCTGATTTTATATATATACATATATGTATGTATATATATGTATAAACTCTTAATTTTTAGTCTTAGAAAATGAGCATTGGAATATGAATTAATTTTTTGTTCAGGGGCTTTCTAATTATAGCTTTCTGTGCTCCTACCTCTCATTCTTCAGAAGAACTTCTATCTTTAGAAATGTATGAGCTGAATTCAGTCTGAGACTTAGTTGCTACCCAAAAGAGTGTGAGAGGAAGATCTCCAAACTCATGGAAATGAGCCCCTTCCCCCACTTTTATCAAAATGTTGTGCCTGGCTCAATAGAACTCCTTCAGCATACCTCTGTGCAATGCAAAGCCTGCTGTTTCAGTAGTTTAATGGAGAATGGAGAAAGATAACATTTCTTTGATTGATGATTTCTTTGAACTTAAGGCTATGCTGGCCTTTTTAATTTTATCATATGAGCTGGAGGAATATGGTTCTAAAGTATGAATGACAGACTGTTTACGTCTTATATGTAAATGTCTTGTATGTAAAAGTCTCTTTATCAGTAATTCAGATGCTATTTTGTGGTATAATGAGGCAAAAGTAGCTTTTGTCCTTCAAGTAAATTTTTTTTTTTTACCAAATTTGTATAATCTTTAGCATATGAATTTTTTTTTTTTGCGGTACTTGAGATTGAACTCAGGGGGATTCTACCTCCGAGCTATACCCCCAGCCCTATTTTTTATTCTTTTTTTTTTTTTTTCGGTACTAGGGGTGGAACCCAGGGGCATTCTACATCCAAGCTATACCCCCAGCCCTATTTTTTATTCTTTATTTTGAAACCGAGTCTCACTAAGTTGCGGAGTACCTCACTAGGAAGCTGAGGCTGGCCTCGAACCCGGATCCTCCGGTCTCAGCCTCCCAAATGCTGGGATTACAAGCGTGCGCCACCACGCCCAGCTCCTATTTTTTATTCTTTATTTTGAAACCAAGTCTCACTAAGTTGCGGAGTGCCTCACTAGGTAGCTGAGGCTGGCCGCGAACCTGGATCCTCCAGTCTCAGCCTCCCAAATGCTGGGATTACAAGTGTGCGCCCCCACACCTGGCTAGCATATGATTTTTGAAAAGTGGGAATTAAACCCAGGGACATTATACCTCTAAGTTATATCTCCAGGCCCCCACTTTTTTTTTTTTGGTACTGAGGCTGAACCCACAGGCATTCTACCTCTGAGCAGCACCCCAGTACTATTTTTTATTCTTTATTTTGAAATAGGTTCTCACTAAGTTGCAGAGGGCCTCACTAAGTAGCTGAGGCTGGCTGCGAACCTGGATCCTCCGGTCTCAGCCTTCCAGGTACTGAGATTTCAAGCATGCGCCACAACACCTGGCTGCCCCCATCTTTTTAAAAAAATTGAAACAGGATCTTGCTAAATTGCTGAGGGTCTCCTTAAGTTGCTGAGGCTGGGCTTGAACCTGCTATCCTCTTGTCTCAGCTTCCCAGGTACTGGGATGAGTCATGTACCACTATGCTGGCCATATGATTTTTTTTTTTTTTTTTTTTTTGGTGGTACTAGGGATTGAACCACCCAGGGGCATTTTACCTCTGAAGCTACACCTCCACCCCAATTTTTTATTCCTTATTTTGAAACAGGGTCTCACTAAGTTGCAGAAGGCTTCACTAAGTAGCTGAGGTTGGCCACAAACCTGCAATTCTCCTGTCTCAGCCTCCCAAGTACTGGGATTATAAGCATGTGCCACCATGCTGACTTGCCATATGATTTTTTAAAAAACTGATTTGATCTGTTAGTTGATGCTTATTTGACCCCCCAAAATAATATTTTAACTATTACAAAGATTCTTTTTTTTTACCCCAGGTTGCACTGTGTGTGTGGGGTGTGTGTGTGTGTGTGTGTGTGTGTGTGTGTGTGTGTGTGTGTGGTGGTGTGTGTGTGTGCTTGCACTAGAGATTGAACCCAGGGGCCATCTATGCCTGAGCTATATCTCCAGTCCTTTAAAATGTTTAAACATTTTGAAACAGGATCTCTCTAAATTGCTGAGGCTGGCCTCGAACCTGCAATCCTCCTATCTCAGTCTCCCAACTGAGATTATAGGTGTGCACTACCACACTTGGCAACGCATAATGTTTTGGAAACATTAAGTATTCAAGGGATTTTTAAAACATGGTTATTTGTAAACTCATTTCATAGTTGGGTAGACTGAGTCACCAAACATGTAAAACATATGTTATGAAGCTCTATAAATGAATCATTGACAATAGAATGGAATCAGCAGACTTCAACTGCGCTTTTAAATATCATTATTGTCAACAGGGAGAATCTTGTGGGTTACATAAAAGTGAACTGGAAAGTTTTCAAGGAGAAGGCTGTTTGAGGAGGAAAATGACAAAGCTGGATAAGAAACTCTCCTGTTGACCATAACCTTTCATTGTTCATTCTCCCCCTTGTTTTTCAACTTCTTACAGGTAAAGAAGGTATTTAAATCTATGTGTATCCCTTATTTTTTGCTCGAACTTGATCAAACAGGTAAGATTTTGATATATAAATATGTAATATATAATTATATATACTATTTACATATAAATATATATAAAATGCTGACTGTACATTTTATTTAGTATATTCTGTGCAACTTTTGTTTTTCTTCCTGAGACTTTTATTATTTAGTGAGCTCTTGGTGGCTGATTCTTATATGTGGCTATTAGACAGTACACTGTCCTGAGATTAATTTTTAGCATTTACCCAGCTTATAGCCTTGGTGTAACTTGGAGTTTCCTGTCTTTAAAACCAGTCTTTCAGCCAGGCGTGGTGGCGCACGCTTGTAATCCCAGCATTTGGGAGGCTGAGACCGGAGGATCCGGGTTTGTGGCCAGCCTCAGCTACCTAGTGAGGCCCTCTGCAACTTAGTGAGACCCGGTTTCAAAATAAAGAATAAAAAAATAGGGCTGGGGGTATAGCTCGGAGGTAGAATGCCTCTGAGTTCAATCTCCAGTACCGCAAAAAAAAAAAAAAAAAAAGTCTTTCTAGCCGGGTGTGGTGGCGCACGCTTGTAATCCCAGCATTCAGGAGGCTGAGACCGGAGGATCCGGGTTTGCGGCCAGCCTCAGCTACCTAGTGAGGCACTCCGCAACTTAGTGAGACTCGGTTTCAAAATAAAGACTAAAAAATAGGGCTGGGGGTGTAGCTCGGAGGTAGAATGCCCCTGAGTTCAATCGCCAGTACCAAAAAAACAAACAAACAAACAAAAAAACCAGTCTTTCTATTAATCTTGAGCCTAGTTATAGGAACAATATTATGATGACTTTATTTAAAGCTTTTGTGAGCCTTTCTTCTTCTGACAAGTAATTCCAAATAGTATGCATGAAGCAGTCTGAAATTGTGCCAGAGACATGTGTAGTAAAGAAAAAGACAGTAAAGAAAAAGATCTGTGAAGAAGCCATGGGAAATAGTTGCATGAGGCTTGAACCCCAGGGAAAGAAGACTTGATGGAGTGAAGTTGAAAGCTTCTTCCTGAGCCCGGCGTGGTGGCGCACGCTTGTAATCCCAGCATTCGGGAGGCTGAGACCAGAGGATCCGGGTTCGAAGCCAGCCTCAGCTATCTAGTGAGGCCCTCCACAACTTAGTGAGACCCGGTTTCAAAAAAATAAAGAATAAAAAATAGGGGTGGGGGTATAGCTCAGAGGTAAAATGCCCCGAGTTCAATCCCCAGTACCACAAAAAAAAAAAAAAAGAAAAGAAAGAAAGAAAGCTTCTTCCTAGAACCATGATGTTGATGCTTTTTGTCTGTGGGCCAGATGATTTCAAGGACTCATAGGCAAACATCAAAAATCTAATTAATATAGATTTCCTGTACTTGGAAGGCTGAGACAGTATCACAGGTTTGAGACCAGCTTCAGAAACTTAGCAAGACTCTCAGCAACCTTGTGAGACCCAGTTTCAAAAACAAAAAATAAAATAAAAAGGGATGGGCATGTAGCCTGGAAGTAGAATGCCCCTAGATTCAATCTTCAGTACCACACACATAAAAAAAAAAAAAAAAGATTTTCTAACACAGAGAGAGTCAGATAATAACTACCATATATTGAGTGCCTACTGTTTTATAGGAATTATGATAGGTTTAGATACTCAAGGAATTTCCCTGAGACTAATCTATAGCCTTTATCTAGTCTTAAACCCTCATAAGAACTCTATAAGGAAGATTTTTATCCACATTTTACAGATGATGAAATTGCATCCAAGAGAAGTTAAATAACTTCCTGAAAGTCATATAAACAGCGGATCTATAATTCAGACACAAGCCTGTCTAATTCTAAAGCCCATATTCTCGTACCACGTTGTCTGTCTTCACTAGCATGACCTTTCTATTCCTCTATCAAGGAAGGCTTTTGCTTATAAGTACTCCATAGTATTTGAAAGGAAATTCCAATTATTAAAATTGTATCTGGATCAAAATGTAGCATTTGAAGATGAACATCGTTGTGCACATCTGTAATCCCAGCTACTTGAGAGGCCGAGATAGGAGAATTGCAAGTGTGAGGACAGCCTGGGCAACTTAGCAATGCCTTAGCAATATGATGTTTTTGGTACTAGGGATTTAACCCAGGGGCATTCTACCTCTGAGTTACATCTCCAGACCTGTTCGTTTTATTTTTATTTATTTATTTATTTATTTATTTATTTATTTATTTATTTATTTATTTATTTATTGAGACATAGTCTTGCTAAGTTCCTAAGGCTGGCCTGAACCTGCAATCCTCCTATCTCAGCCTCCCAAGTACTAGGAATACAAGCATGTGCTACCACTCTTGGCTAGCAATACAAAATGTAAAAAACAAAAATAAAGAGGGATATAGCTTAGTGTAGATATAGCTTACATGGGATTGAACCTAGGGGCAGTCTACCTTTGAGCTACATCTCTAGCACTTTTTAATTTTTGTTTTGAAGCAGGGTCTTGAGACACTAGGTTGCTGAGAGTCTTGCTATGTTGCTGAGGCTACCCTTGAACCTGCAATCCTCCTGTCTCAACCTCCAAAGTACTGGGATGACAGCCCTGTGCCACCACACCTGGTTAAAAACTAGCATTTTAAAAATGTTTTTCTGGCTGACTTAAATCACTTACAATTGGTGTATATTAGAGGAAAAAAACTCAAACAAGTGAATTAAACTAACAAAGCAAATGAATGTGTCCTTCAAGGATGGAAAAATAAGGGAGGTAATATTGGAAAAGTGGGAAGGATGGAGTTACTAAGTGCTCAGAGCATGAGTTGGAAGGTGGGTGCTAAAGGTGGAAGGAAGGTCACTAAAGGCAGTGTCAACTATTTGGGGGTTTTAATGCTGGTAGCACTACTTAGGCAGGAAGCTCCTTCCCTTTTTGTGTGGAAGTGGCTATGGAACTATAGAACATGGCCCCATTCACCCCTTGCCTAAAGTCCTGCCTAAGAAACTCCTGCATGTGAGTTAAGATACAACTTGTATAATTAGGAACCTTCTGCTAAAGGAGGGACCTAATGATCCTGTATCCTTGCTTGTTGCTTCCTCACACGTAAGTTATCTTCTGTCTTGTGCTCTCTTCCACTCTGAACATGGGCTGCTTGCAAGAACAATTGAGGATTTTTAGAGTAAGACAGTAGTTATCAGACCTCTAGGGGTTCCAGTGACCTTTTAGAGGTCTTCAAGGTCAAAACCATTTACCAATTTTACTATTTTGCCATTGTTATTGATCTCACAAAAATAACAGCGAGTAAAACTGCTGGTGGTATGAATTAAAGCAGGGGTAAGGGTACCAGAAAGTGTCATAGAAGAAGTAAATATGTACTAGAAATAACATAGTAGAAGAAATTGTCTTCATAAAGTAGTAAAAAATTACTACCTTAGTAAATTCAAACCCTATGCATATACATCATTTTACTCTACAGGATGAGGAAAGTATATCTAAAGTGTTTTGCTGCATGAAGCATTATGGCCTCTCAAGGAAAGCCATTTGTGCAATTTATAAGTTTGAGTTGCAAACAGAACTATCTGCTTTTTTTGTAGAACATCACATAGTCTTAAAAAATGACTGTCAGACTATGATTATTCAGACATAGGTATTTGGCAAATGTTTCCTCCAAAAGGAACAAGGTGAGTCTGTCACTTTGAGGAAGAGAACTGACACTACTTGTTGCCAATGAGAAAATACGAGCTTTCAAACAAATATTAGAATTCTGGAGGATATATCTGCCATGTGAGCTCAATAGTTTCTCAATACTTTTTTGATGATTTCAATGATAATAGTGTGGTTTTTAATATTATATGTGGATTTATGTCAATATTTGGGATTTAGATGACTTAGATCTGTATGACTAAATGATTATTTTCCAAATGATTAATGTATAATCTTATAAAGAGCCATTCAAAGCACAGGACAGACCAGTGAATTTTTTTTTTTTTTTTTTTTTTTTTTTTTTTTTTGGTACTGGGGATTGAACACAGGGGCATTATACCTCCAAGCTACACCCCCAGCCCTATTTTTTTATTCTTTATTTTGAAACCAGGTCTCGCTAAGTTGTGGAGTGCCTCACTAGTTAGCTGAGGCTGGCCTCGAACCTGGATCCTCCGGTCTCAGCCCCCCGAATGCTGGGATTACAAGCGTGTGCCACCACGCCTGGCTCCAGACCAGTGAATTTTAATATTACAGAGCAT
The DNA here is from genome assembly GCA_004027655.1 of Graphiurus murinus. Taxonomy (NCBI): domain Eukaryota; kingdom Metazoa; phylum Chordata; class Mammalia; order Rodentia; family Gliridae; genus Graphiurus; species Graphiurus murinus. The sequence goes on from PVLC010009991.1 coordinate 20,044, forward strand.
GAAAAGCTCATCTTATGGTTTCAGATCATTGCAGTTAACCTTTAATCAACTACAACTTGTTGAGTTCTGGGGTAATATCAAAGAAGAATAGGGCTAGGGATGTAGCTTAGTGATAGAGTGTTTGCCTGGCATGTGTGAGGCCCTGCAAAAGACAAAAGAAAAATTTAAAAAGATTATCCATAATTAACTGAAAAAATCTATTAAATATTACTCCTTTTTCCATTTACCTTTCCATGTGACTTGATTTTCTCTAGACTTCTAACAAAACAACATATAGTGCAACAAATTAAATGCAGAAGCAAGCTGAGTGTGGTGGCACACGCCTGTGGCACCCAGTGCAGTGTGCTGCCTAACTGGGCTGGTAATGTCCAGTGAGTTCCTGCATTTATAGTAGTATTATCTCTCAGAGAAAATCAAGAAGGGAAGCTGTGGTGCCTGGACAATTCCCTCACCACCTTGACATTTCTTCTTTTTGGTCTGTGTTTTGGACCAATCTATTAAGATTATTATCTGAGAACAGTCAAAGTCAACTTAAACCTACAGAGACTGGAATTGGGGACAAGAGCTCAATGCCTGGAAGTCATAGCATCAGTGTCTGTGTGAGGGAAGTGGTAATTCACGAATGCTATCCTCCCTGTGCCAGAAACTTATGCATGTCCTTCTACTTAATTGTCAAAATACCATCAAGGAGTTAGGAGGTGATATCACCTTCTTATGATGAAGAAACAAAACATTGGAAAGCATTGATATGCAGGGTGGTTGGCTTTCTAATGAGCCTATTGGTAGTTCTTGCTCCCTCCCCTGCTTCCTTCATGACATGCCTACCTGCCTTACGTTTGATGTTCATGGTATTGATACCATGATAAGTGTTCCTGGATTTCATAGTGACTGTTGCAACCGGAGGTTGTGCAATCCGCCACCATGCCAGCTACATCTTAGCTACCCTATGGATGAGCTGTCACTCATGTGGCTTGCTAATATAGGAAGCCTCTCTCTCTGCTTTGGATGTCTCCCCAGTGGCTTTGATCTAAGAAACAGCATCATCAATGTAATTATCTTAATTTTGTGTGGTAGCAGCTGCCATTCTGTAGCTATCAATGTGGAAAACAGATAAAAGTTTTTTGGTGTGTGTGTGTGTGTGTGTGTGTGTGTGTGTGTGTGTGTATGTGTATGTGTGTAGTCTTTTCTTGGTACTGGGGATTGAACCCTGGGGCATTCTACCTCTGAGCTACACTCTCAACCTTATTTTATTATTTTGAAACAGGGTCTTGCTAAATTGCCGAGACTGGCCTTGAACCTGCCATCCTCCTGTCTCAGCCTCCCAAGTACTGGGATTACAGATACAAGTTTTGAGAGGATTTATGTGACAGTTTGCCAAAAGTGTGTATCTGGATGCTGTATGTCACGAGGTTGGAGGTTCTGACATATATTATTCTTGTCCCCTGGATGCTTATGAAAGACATAGCTATAATGCCTTCAGCAAGAGGGAGAGGAACCAATAATTGAACTCCTTTTTTTTTTTAAATGTCAGTATCTCACATTCTTACTTAATTCTCACAATATCCTTGTGTGGTTGTTGGATTTAATCTATTTTACAAGTGAGGAAGCAGATGTCCAGTATTTGAGCAGCTTGCTCAGTGTTGCTGTGTCAAGCCCAGGTCTGTCTACATTCCCTGTTGCTCTTAAACAAGTAAAATCCCCTCACAAACAGAGGTACTCTAGGCTAGCTCTCTGATCTCACCACATAAACATCTCACCATGATGTTTATTCATTTAGCAGATGTGTTTGGGCATCTATTTATGTGTCAAGCACTGGCAGGGGAGAAAATATTTAGAATAAGGCAGAACCTCATCCTTGTCCCCCCACCCAGTACTGAAAATTGAACCTAGAGCCTGACAAACGCTAGGCAAGCACTCTACCACTGAGCTACATCCCCTTTCCCTTCATTTTATCTTACTTATTAATTTAATTTAATTTTGAGATAGAGTCTCACTAAGTTGCTGAGGCTGACCTCAAACTTGCAAGCTTCCTGCTTCAGCCTCCCGAGCAGCTGGGATTGCAGGTGTGCACAACCACACCTGGCCACAACCTCTTTCTTTAAGATCATTCTAATTCTTTGCATCTGCTTCTTCTGTAATTTTAGTGTAATTTGGTATCTATAAAAGCTGTAGGATCACTGAGTAGCTGTTTTAAGTTGTTGGATAGGTATTTTCCCAGATGGACAAAGGTAATTTCCCAGATGGACAAAGGAAATTTGTGGCTGTAAACAAAAACAAGTTAGAAAACATTGCTTATTCATTTGGAATGAATCTAGTAAGGAGTGTCTGGCAGAGAGAATGGTGAGACAATAATTAAAAAGTAAAGAGGCTTTATTCTTTTTTTTTTTTTTTTTTGCGGTACTAGGGGTGGAACCCAGGGGCATTCTACCTCCAAGCTATACCCCCAGCCCTATTTTTTATTCTTTATTTTTGAAACCGGGTCTCACTAAATTGCGGAGTACCTCACTAGGAAGCTGAGGCTGGCCTCGAACCCGGATCCTCCAGTCTCAGCCTCCCAAATGCTGGGATTATAAGCGTGTGCCACCACGCCCGACTCAAGAGGCTTTATTCTATAGGAAGTAGGGATCTATGGGGTGTTGTTCTGTTTGTAGCACTGGGGATTGAACCCAGGTGCATTCTACCTCTGAGCTACCCCTCTCCCCCCGCCTGATTTTATTTTTTATTTGGAAACAAGTTTTCACTAAATTGTAGAGGGCCTCATTAAGTGCTGGGGCTGGCCAGGAACCTGCAATCCTGCTGTCTCAGCCTCCCAAGTACTGGGAGTACAGGTGTGCACCACCATGCCCCAGCTATCTATTTTGTGTGTGGGGGGGTGGTGGTACTGGAGAGTGAGCCCAGAGGCATTCTACCTTCGAGCTATACCCCAGCCCGATTTTATTTCTTATTTGGAAACAGGGTCTCACTAGGTTGATGAGTCTTACTACTTGTTGAGGCTGTCCTTGAACCTGGGATCCTCCTGTTTCAGCCTCCCAAGTACTGAGATTACAAGTATGTGCCACCACACCTGGCTCTGGCTGTCTATTTTTTGAATGAAGTTTAAAACAGTCTTTAAGTATTGTGATTTTTTGTCGATAAAAAATTCACTTAAGCTGGGCATGGTGGTGCACACTTGAAATCTCAATATTTGGCAGGCTGAGAGAGGAGGATTGCAGGATCACAGCCAGCCTCAGCTACTTGGTGACGCCCTCTGCAATTTAGTGAGACATTGTTTCAAAACAAAGAATAAAAAATGGGCTGGGGGTGTAGCTCAGAGGCAGAATGCCCCTGGGCTTAATCCTCAGTTTCTGAAAAAAAAAAATTTTTTTTTTTCACTTAAAAAATTTTGGAAAGCCAGGCATGTGGTGCACACTTGTAATCCCAGTACTTGGGAGGCTGAGACAGGAGGATCATAGGTTTGCAGCCAGCCTCAGGTACTTAGTAAGGCCCTCTGAACTTAGTGAGACCCTGTTTCAAAATAAAGAATAAAAAAATAGGGTTGGGGGTATAGCTTGGAGGTAGAATGTCCCTGGGTTCAATCTCCAGTACCACCACCAAAAAAAAAAAATTGGAGACTACAATATAATAAAATATAAAAATCACATATAGTCACATATGGAGGCAAACACTGTTAGTATTTTTGTGTATTTTTATGTATGCTGGGTTCTCTTTCATTATTTGAGAAATATTTTTTCTTTCTTTTTTTTTTTTTTTTGCGGTACTGAGAATTCAGCCCAGGGGCATTCTACCTCCAAGCTATACCCCCAGCCCTATTTTTTATTCTTTATTTGGAAACAGGGTCTCACTAAGTTGCGGAGGGCCTCACTAGATAGCTGAGGCTGGCCATGAACCAGGATCCTCCTGTCTCAGTCTCCCAAATGCTGGGATTATAAGCGTGCGACACCACGCCCAGCATATTTTTTCTTTTTATTACAGGTTTTTAATAGTCTTCCCAGTGGCTAAATAAATTTCATATATTTATTTAACCATTCTACTAAAGTTGAACAAATAGTCTGCTGCCAGTGTTTTGCTGTGATGGAATAGCAGATTAAAATATTTTTATTATACATAAAATTTTTGCTGCATTAAGAATTATTTTCTTGGGACAGATTACTGGGATTGATTTCTAGGTCAGAGTATGAACATTCCTAAAGTTCTAGAGCCTTTTAAATGGTATGTACTAATCGATAACTCCACAAGCTTAATGAGTTCCCTATATTTAGTGAGTAGTAAAAAATAATAATAGGTTTTTTAAGATATTGTTTGCCCACTTGAGAAGTTAAAAATTGTTATTTAAATTTGCTTCTAGCCGGGTCTGATGGTACACGCTTGTAATCCCAGTACTTGGGAGGCTGAGACAGGAGGATTGAAGGTTCACGGCCAGCCTCAGCTACCTAGTGAGGTTCTCTGCAACTTAGTGAGACCTTGTTTCAAAATAAAGAATAAAAAATAGGGCTGGGGGTGTAGCTCAGAGGTAAAATGCCATTCAGTCCCCAGTATTGAAAAAAAAATTTTTTGTTTCTCTGATTATTGAGGTTTACCCCATGGGTTGCATTAAATGATCTGAATTGTATTTAATATGTTGTATTTCATCATCTGATTTTTTTTTTTTTTGGTACTGGGGATTAAACCCAGGGGCATTCTACCTCTGAGCTACACCCTTTTTATTTTGAAACAGGGGCTCACTAAGTTGCTGAGGCTGGTCTCAAGCATATAATCCTTCTGTCCCAGCCTTCCAAATACTGTCATTACATCCATGTACCACCATGCCTGGCTTTATTATCAGAATTTTCTACTTATGTTCTTCATGGACTAATAGTGATAGTAGGTGGTGACCCATATGTAACAATTACTATGAGCCCTTGCATTAAGCACTTTAGCACCAGCTAATTTAATCATATAGTTCTATTAGACAGGTTTTACTATTATTTCCATTTCACAGGTTAAAAAAAAAAACAAAGGCACAAAGAGTTTAGATAACTTGCTCAAGGTCATACAAACAGTAAGTGACAGAGCCAAAAGTTGAAACTAAGGAATCTGGCTCCAAAGTCCTGGCTCCTAATCAATGCTAAACTGTTCTTGGATGTTATCTGTTAGTTATGGTATTTTCCACTAACTCCTACACACACACACACACACACACACACACACACCCCAGATGTTTCTGCTTCCTACAAGTAAGCATGAGTACTATTGTGGCGCACACCTATAATCCCAGTACTTGGGAGGCTGAGACAGGAGAATTTTAGTTTCAAGACCAGCCTCAGCAACTTAGCAAGACTGTTTCAAAATAAAAAATAAAATAGTGCTGGGGATGTAGCTCGAAGGTAGAATGCCCTTGGGTTCAATCCCCATTACTAAAAAAGAAAAAATAATAACTGCTGCACTCACTGTCCTCCTAATGTGTGCTCTGCTTTTATATAAATGAATGAAAAGGAGTAAAGATTAGTGGTTACATAGCATTCATGTAAGAATCTGTACACAGATTCTGTCCTGCCTTTCCTGAGTGTCTTATGATCTCTTGTGGATCATTAGTCATACTCACCACAAGTGGAGAGCTCTTTGCTCTTCTGAGCCTTAGTTTCCTCGTCTGTAGCATGGCGATCTAATGAGGATTCATCTCAAATGCTTAGCATAGCTCCTGACACATAGTCAGTGTGGTAGTAGCTGCTAACTCCATTCAAGTACTTTTCAGTTTTCCAATAAATGCAAGGAGGGTGGGAAAACTGACTGTCCATTTAAGAAAACAATTCACAGCTGGGCGTGGTGGCACATGCTTGTAATCCCAGCATTTGGGAGGCTGAGACCGGAGGATCTGGGTTCGCGGCCAGCCTCAGCTACCTAGTGAGGTACTCTGCAACTTAGTGAGACTCGGTTTCCAAATAAAGAATAAAAAAAAATAGGCTTAGGGGTGTAGCTCAGAGGTAGAATGCCCCTGAGTTCAATCCCCAGTACCGCAAAAAAAAAACAACAACAAAAAAACAATTAACATGTTTCATATTAAGAGTTCTCTTACATAGGAAATAGAAAATATAGTTTTGTATCTTGCAGACTTGGGCTCAAATCCATGCCAAAAGGGAATAGTTCACTCTCTGGTTGAGTTGTTAGAATCAAATGGAATAATGTTTGTAATATACCTAATGTAGTATTTAATTAGTGCCTCTTCCTCAATGTATTTAGATATGAAAAGATTTTATTTCAGTTAGACTTCTTATAGGACAACATAAGTCTCTGTTTAATTGAAAGTCTACTCAGTTGCTGATTTTTTTTTTATCCTTTCAACAAACATTTGAGGGCCTCCTTTTATACATACGTCATATGAGTCCTGCCTTTCCTGAGTGTCTTATGATCTCTTGTGGATCATTAGTCATACTCACCACAAGTGGAGAGCTCTTTGCTCTTCTGAGCCTTTGTTTCCTCATCTGTAGCATGGTGATCTAATGAGGATTTATCTCAAATGCTTAGCATAGCTCCTGACACATAGTCAGTGCGGTAGTAGCTGCTAGCTCATGTAGCCATTAAAAATGATTCATAGAGAGTTTTAATAGCATGGGGAATTTTCTATACTATAATGTTTAATTAAAAAAAGGTAGAGTTTAGAATAATTTTTGTAAAGTAATCACATCTTGCTTTAAAACACATAGGAAAATACACACTAATATTAATATTTGATTTCTCTCTTGTAATGCAATAGGAACTGAGGAAATAGGTGAGTAAGATCTGATTCCTCCTCAAGAGAAAGTTTTAATAGGGAAGACAGGCAATTACAATTTAGTGGGGGATTAAGTGGATGGAGAACTCAAGGGTGCTCCAGATTTTTGACATGAAGAAGGATAGATGGTGGTATCATTCATTGAGAGAGGAGATAGGATTAGACTAGGGAAGATGATAGCCTTGGTTTTAGACATGTCTTGATTGATTTGAGTATATTGATCTGGGAAAACTGGAGATACAGGTTTGGGAAGGATTAGCCTATAGGTAAGGTTTCAAGCTTTTGAAATGAATAAGGAAATGCTGGGAAAGTCTGTGGAGTGAAACAAGAGCCTTAGATCTTGATTGCATTCAATGGCAAAATTCTGAAAGACTCTTTTTCTTTCTTTGTTTATTTTTATTTCCTATAATATAAATGTGTTTCCTATAATGTAATGTATGTGCTTTAGTTACATTAAGTTTGGCCACATGTGGTAGCAACCCCCAAATAAAAATGGCTTAAACTAGATAGAAGCATATTTCTCTCTTACGTAAAAGAAATCTAGATAGCACTTGCCTGTGCAGGGCTTTTGTGACACTCTAGTATTAGAGCCAACATTGCGTACTCTTGTTTTCACGTTCTGCAGTCCTCAGTATTTGTCTTCTGGCTTATGTTCTTCCATGGGTGCCCAAACTCTAGCCATCAGTTAGAAGAAGGGTTGGAGGAGGATATTCCCTTTCTATTTAAGAGCATTTACTAGAAGTTACACATAATAGTTTACTTATTTCCTATTGGCCATAATTTAGTAACTTAGCCATACATTTATGCCAAAAGGAGACTGGGAAATGAAATCTTTGGAAGTTGTATGCTCTGAAGTCCAGTTAGTGATGCTGGCTGGTAACATCTTGGTATTGCCTTTGTAATAGCTGAAATTGGTTCATCTGAAGAGGTTAGTACATTAATTTCCATGTAGGCCATGCATTTGTCTTCAGTTTAAATCACAAGTATTTTCTGGGTGCAGTGGTTGTGTTTCTAGTCCCAGCTACTTAGGAGTCTGAGGTGGTAGGGTCACTTGAGCCCAGAAGTTTAAGACCAGATTGGGCTCCATAGCAAGACCCCTGTCTCAGAAACTTTTAAAGCTATAAGTTTAGAGGCACCATAATATGGTTTTTATATGATGATGGTAGTGAGATGGGGAAATACGTTGCCACCTTAGAAATGCCAGTGACTGAATGCTGAACTAGAGGCCTAGTGTATGCTTTACCTCTGAGGAAGAGGAAATCCACTTAATGGTTAACTTTGAACCCTATCAAGGACAGTAGGAAGTAATCCAACCTCCTTTCTTTCAACACAGCCTCAGAGAGTTCCTGAGATTATTGAAAGATTAAGTAAGCATTTTATTTAAAAAAAATTATTTTGGTGCTGGGGCTTGAACCCAAGGGCATTCTAACTCTGAGGTATATCCACAGCCCTTTTTACATTTTATTTGGAAACAGGGTCTTGCTAAGTTGCTGAATGTTTGGCTAAGTTGCTAAGGCTGGCTTTGAACCTGTGATCCTCTTGCCTTAGGGTCAAGTACTGGGGTTACAGGCTTGTGCTACCACACTCAGCTCTGAATAATCATTTTAAGTCATAGATAAAAAATTCATAAATATTTAGTGTAAAAGTATGAGTTTTTTTAATTAATCTTTGGGGGGAAAATTAATCTTAATAGATCTCAATGAGATTTTTCAGGTTCAAACTAGGGTCTAGAGTATTAGCTACCAGCCAGAAAGACCCAGGGCCATGCCAGGTTTAACTCCAGGAGGTGATTGTAACCCTCCACCAATAACTTGCAATCAACTGTCTAAGAGTTTTGGCTCCTAGAGAAATTAGAGGGGGATGGTCCTCTTAATATCAAGTGTTTAAGAAGTTAGAGGTTACACTATGATGTGAGACAATAATGCACCAATAAAAGCACATTAAAAAAAGCTAGAGGTTAATAATAATAAGCTATATGACACTTCTTTCATCTGTGGGGTCTAAAAGCTGCTTACCACTATTAATGAATATCACACAACTCCTTGACTGGGGCTGAGGGTGGCAGATCTCCAGCTTTATAGGAGGAAGCTTTTGCGAGCTGACTGGAATGGAGCCTGTAACTCCTGGGGTTTTCTACATTAAAAGCTTTCTCCTTCCTCTAGAACTGAAATGGGACACGGAGACTCCTGAAACAAATGGAGTGCAGAACAGAGGCATTTCTGCATGCACTAATGTACGTGCATTATGAATGTGTAATACGAAATGCATGTACTAATTTTTAAAGATGCTCCTCATATTCCTCTACTCCTTTTAGCAAGTTGTTTGAATAAATTATGCTTTTCTTGTCCCAGAGAAAGAAAAGCTGTGAGCAGTGAGAATATGTTAACTATGGAAACTGCCATGCTTAGCTACAGACTGGCACTTAAGGAAAGATGAATGTTATACCCTTTGAGCAGTGTCTAGTGTGACATGTTGTTGATAGTCGCTCTGAATGACTAACTTATGAGAGGAGAAAACCAAATTTTAACCTCACTTCATCATGATGCTAAGAACTCAAATATTGAAGACTTACCGCATTCTTACTCCTTTGCATCTATATTCTCATCTAATTTCCGGTATAGAGACTAAATTTCTCTCCACTTTACAGATGAGTGAACTAAGGCACAGAGAGATAACAGAACTTGCCTAAGGGCTCACATTTTACCAGGAGAAGGGCCAGGCTATGTGACTTCAGAGCAGCTCCCATAAACTACTGGGCCATACTGCTTGTCAGTAGAAAGCCAGGGGAGACCATGGGATTATAAGAGGAGACCTGGGCTTCCTGGAAGGCAGAATGGCCTGAACGGTCCTGGATAGAGGAGAGGGAGAGGATGTTTAAGGGATATGGGGTCACTCAGATCCTTTGGCATTGGAATGGGTTGTGGGGCTCTGGCAAAGCTGAACCTCAGCAGAGGCCAAGCAGTTCTTATCCTTACCTTCTGAGGTTGTGGTGACTTCTAAGTGTAGAGAGCTGCTGTGAAGAGGAGACAGAGAAGGGAAAGTAAGCTTTGGGGCTCCAGAGATAGCTGGCTCTTATCAGTTCAAGAGAGCCATTATTAAACAGTCAAGAATTTGTGTGAGTGTATTTGTAGCGGAGGGGTGGGGTACTGAGGATTGAACCCAGGGGTATTCTACCTCTGAGCTACACCCCCAGCCTTATTTTATTTTGAAACAGGGTCTCACTTAGTTGTGGAGGGCATCACTAAGTTGCCGAGGCTGTGATCCTCCTGTCTTGGATTCCCAAGTACTGGGATTTCAAGCATGTGCTACCATGCCCTGCTAACATTCAGGAATTTTGTAAGTAGGTTGGTAGCTTGAAACCAGGCAAGGTTGTGGGTGTTAATACCACAGAAATTGGCAAGTGCCACAAATCAGAGGTTCCTTGCCATCATTCAGTTTTGGATTACTAAAACATCGTAGGCTCTCTGCTTTTCTGTGATATTAAGAAAAATGCATAGCACTGCGGATGAAATTGGTTGAATTCAAACCTCAGGTGAGTATCTGATATGGGGAAGGGACTGTATCAGATGCCAGGGAAATAAAAGACCAACTCCTCGAGTAAATTATGTGTGGTGGAGAGAGAAGAGCCTACAGGTGTAAATCCTGGATGAGCTGTGAGACTGTGGGCAGTCATTTAATGTTGGGTTGCTCACCTGCAAATGGAGATAGACTACATAATTCAAATGGTAATTGAGAGGACTGATGAGGACATTTGAAACCCTGGCACAGAGGTGCTCCCTAAGTGACAGGTTTGGGGTTTTTTGGTACTGGGAATTGAACGCAGGGGCATTGTACCTTAAAGCTACACCCCTAACTTTTCTTATTTTTGAAATAAGTTCTCACTAAATTTCTGAGGCGCTATAGCCTTGAACCTGAAATCCTCCTGTTTCAGTGTCCTGAGTGCTGGGATTACCAGCATGCACCACTACACCTGGCCATAAGTGACAGTTCTAAGGGTGACGGTAATATAAGCAGATGGCTTTAATATAGCTTGATATAAGAACCAAAGGAGTAACTAGTTCTGTATTTGATGAGAAAAGTCTTTATGAGATAGTGGTTCCCTTAGCAGATTTCAAAGTTTTCAGGGTGGATGTTTCATGGATAAAGTGTTTCCTGGTCCTTGTCAGAAAGTTATTGCTTTTTTTGTCCCTACAGCATATTGCTTTTATAGCCGATACCTCCCTGTCTTTTTTTGGGGTGGTGGTACTAGGGATTGAACTCAGAGGCACTCTGTCTCTGAGCTATATCCCCAGCCCTTTTTATTTTTTATTTTGAAACAAGGTCTTGCTACATTGCTGAGGCTGGCGACAAACCTGTGACGCTCCTGTCTCAGCCTCCCAAGTACTGGGATTACGGGTGTGGGCCACCACACCTGTCTCCTATCTGTATGTTATTTAACTACATGATAAACAATGGATTTGAGCCAGGTATGGTGGCACATGCTTGTAATCCCAGCATTTGGGAGGCGGAGACCGGAGGATCCGGGTTCGAGGCCAGCCTCAGCTACCTAGTGAGGCACTCTGCAACATAATGAGACCCTGTTTCAAAATAAAGAATAAAAAATAGGACTGGGGGGTATAGCTCAGAGGTAGAATGCCCCTGAGTTCAATCCCCAGTACTGAAAAACAAAACAAAACAAAAAAGAACAAAATAACAATGGATTTGGTGATAGGTACACCTAGATTTTTTATCCCAACTCCAACACTCACCTGGTTTGGCAAGAGTCTTAACTTTCTAGAATCCCAGGGACATTCTACCTCTGAGCTACACCCCAGCCCTATTTTATTTTTATTTTGAAACAGGGTCTTGCTAGGTTAACGAGAGTCTCACTGTTTACTGAGGCTGTCCTTCTGTCTCAGTGGAATCTCAGTTTCTAATGTCATAGTGTGGGTTTAGTACTTGGATGATTTTGAGGATTCACTGAGAATATATGGGAAGGAGCTAGCCATCTTCCTGCCCTATGAACCCCAAGCTGAATCCAATCTGTCTTTATTGTTTCATCTCCCTTTGTGCTCCTGAGTCAAATCACATTGCTTCTTTTTTATGACAATGTTTATACATATTGTTTCCTCTACATAGAAAAGTTCTACCACAGTTCTTACCAGCACTGTGGTAAGAACCAAGAGCTGGGGGATCAGTCTCAGCTCTGCCATTTATTAGCTAGGGGACCATGGGCAAGATACTTGTCCTCTTTATACCTCAGGTTTTTTTTCCAGCTGAAAAATGGGGACAATAATAGTATCTCCCTCATTGGGTCATTGTGAGGATTAAATTAATCATGGAAAGTTCTAATTTATGTCTGGTGCATACTAAGCACTGAAAGTTCCTCAAGCATTATTCTCCTCCCATTATCACCACCTTAATTATTCCTTAAGATATGATTCACTTATCCCTTGATTTATGTATCCTTCCCCAACTTCCCCATGCATTGTTTGCTTCTCCTCTGTGGATCTCCCCCTCTGAGCACCTGCTGTGTTCCAGGCACTGTCCTAAGCATATCACAGATGCTGTTTTATTCAGACCACCCAGGATGTTCTCATCAGTATCCCAGATTTCCTCTGAGATAGAGCAAATTCCTAAAGGTCAAATTCGCTTTTATAAGTAAACTGAAGACCCCCTAACAATTGTCATGTAAGAACTTTTTATCTTTTTCCACACAGCAAAGGAAAAAAGGAAGCTACAAGTTAACTAGTAATGTCCTCATTTTACAGATCTGATCTCTTAACAAAGATTTATTGAGTGATCACTGTGTGTGTACACTGTATTAAGTGCTGGGAGCATGGTGATAAGCATAAATAATAATCCTGGTCCCTGTATACATGTGGCTATTTACATTTAAATTAATTAAATGTTGAACAAGGCATGGTGGCACATGCTTGTTACTTGTTACTTGTACTTGGGAGGCTGAGACAGAAGGATTGCAGGTTCACAGCCAGCCTCAGCTACTTAGTGAGGCCCTCCACAAGTTAGTGAGACCCTGTTTCAAAAATAAAGAATAAAAAATAGGGCTGGGGGTGTAACTCGAAGGTAGAATGCCCAGTACTGAAAATAATAATAATAATAATAATAATAATAATAATAATAATAAAATGTAAATAAAATAACTTCAGAAGATCTGTACTTGCACTAGTCATTTTTTTTTATACTGGGGATTGAACCCAGAGGCATTTTACCTCCAGCTATACTCTCAGTCCTATTTTTAAATTTTTATTTTGAAACAAGGTCTTGCTAGGTTTATGAGAGTCTCATTACTTGCTGAGGCTGTCCTCAAATTTACAATTCTCCTGTTTCAGCCTCGAAAGTACTGGGAGTACAGGCATGTGCCACCATGCCCAGCTTGCACTAGTCATTTTTTAAGTGCTCCTTAGTCAACGTGGCTAATGGCTATTGGTTTGGACAGCACTGATATAGAACATTTCCATCATCACAGAAAATTCCATTGGACTATGCTGTTTGGGGGTGGGGTTGGTGCTAACATTGACCAAATAACCACAAACAAAAGTAAATTTTGATAGTACTAAAGAGAAAGAATGCATGGGAACATTACATAGGGAGATACGACTTCTTTGATGGTTTCCTCAAGGAAGACTTGTTTGAACTAGATTTGCTGAATGCGTGGAAGTTAGCAAAGCCCGTGGTAAGAGGGTACACAGTAATTAAAGGGATTGAAAGAAGGCTAATGACTGGGGCTTAGGGGTTAAGGGGAGGTTTGGACGAGATATAGAAAGAAGAGAAGCCGAGAGGCTGAGTAACTTACTCTAGTTAGTGATAGAACCTCGGTTTCACTTCAGAGTCTGTGCTGTGTAATAAATGGATGTTCAAAGGACATTGGTTCTGCAGTGATCTCCTCCTCTTCTTTTCCTCTTTGGAATTTGCCACATTTCCCTCTACTGGATTATTCCCTTAGAATAAGACCATTGCTACAATAATTTCCTCCTTGGATACACAAAAAACCTTTCTAGATCTTATATCCCTCTTTGTGTCCTTTCTCATTTTTTCTATTTTTATAGTAAAACTCCTTGAAAGAGTTGGCTATAAACCGAGCGTGGTGGCACACCCCTGTAATCTCAGTACTTGGGAGGCCAAGACAGGAAGATCACAGGTTCTAGCCCAGCACGGTAACTTAGTTAACAAAATAAAAAGGGCTGGGCTGTGACTCAGTGGTAGTACTCCCCTGGGTTTAAGCCCTAGTACCTCTCCCCTGACATAAATAAAAAGAAAAGAAAAAAGAGTTGGCTACACTTACTACTTCCAATTCCCTACTTTCTGTTTCTTGTTGGACTCCCTCTGCTTAGAATGTCTTTCCCCTCCTCAACTTCATAAAAATCAGCAATGATCTGCACAACTCAGTTCTTATCTTACAACACTTCTCAGAAGTGACTGATAGTTGATCCTCCCTCCTTTCTGGAGCACTTCTCACTGGCTCTCTTCCTACCTCCCTCAGCTCCTTCTCAGCCATCTTTCCTGAATCCTTCTCCTCTTTTGTAGTTTGAGTGTGCTAGGGCTCTGTCCTGGGCCATCTTCATATTCCTAAACATTAACTCCCTGGGTAACTTCATTTTGTGCCATAGTGTGAGAGTTAATTTTATGTGTCAACTTGGCCAGGCTATGGGCTGCCCACTTGTTTGATCAAACGCTAGTCTAGATGTTGGTGTGAAGGCATTTTTGAAGTGTGACTAATGTTGAAATCAGTAGACTTTGAGTAAAGCAGGTTATCCACCATAATGTGAGGGCTTGTTCCACTTAGGTGAGGCCTTAAAAGATTGAGGTCTCTTGAAGAGAGAGCAGTTCTACCTTTAGATAGCTGCTTGGATTTCCAGCCTGCGGATCAACCTGTAGAGTTTAGACTTGCCAGGCTTCACAATCATGTAAGTTGATTCTTTAAAAATCTCTCTTTCTCAGCTGGGCGTGGTGGCGCATGCTTGTAATCCCAGCATTCGGGAGGCTGAGACCAGAGGATTCGGGTTCGAGGCCAGCCTCAGCTACCTAGTGAGGCACTCCACAACTTAGTGAGACTTGGTTTCAAAATAAAGAATAAAAAATAGGGCTGGGGGTATAGCTCGGAGGTAGAATGCCCCTGAGTTCAATCCCCAGTACCGCAAAAACAAAAACTCTCTTTCTCTCCTCCATACACACATACACATACTATACTGATTCTGTTTTTCCGGGAAACCTTAATATATGTGGCATTAAATGTCTTTTATATTTTACTCTTTTTTTTTTTTGGTACTGGGGATTGAACCCGGGGCATTCTACCTCTGAGATACATTACCAGTCCTAATATATATATTAGGACTAATATATATATATATTTTCATATATATAATATGTTATACATATATTATATGTTATATATATTATATGTTATATATTATATATTTTTTTTCATTCCTTACTCCATAATATATATATATATATACACATTTTGAAACAGGGTCTTGCTAAATTGCTGAGGGCCTTGCTAAATTTCTGAGGCTGGTCTTGAACCTGGGATCCTCCTGTCTTAGCATCTCAAGTACTGGGATTATAGGAGTTACCTCCATACCTGGCTATTATTAGGTATTTGGAGACACAGAAGAGGGAAGGAGTGATTAACATTGGGTGGAAATCAGGGAATCCCTCCCAGAACAGGTGACATTCCAAATGTGCTTTGAAGGACCAGGCTTTCAGGGAAGGAAGAAATTTTAGGTGGAGAGAATAACCTGAGCCCAGTCCAGAGATTTAAGGTGTATGATTAGAACAAATGCTGCAGCTGAGAAATGGTGGAAGGCAAGGCTCTTCTATTAACTAGCAACTCAACTGAACTAATGTAGAGTTCTATCTTATGACAAGGGTGAGGCATCTGGATCCTTCGCAGCAGCAGAAAGGTGCAGGGGATCAAACCTGGACCTTATACATGCTAAGCACGTGCTTGATATCACATCCTCGGCCCAAGAAAGTGTTTTTAAAATGGTGAATGGTGACCTTTTTTTTTTTTTTTTTTTTTTTTTTTAATTTTTTCAGTACCATGAATTGAACCCTGGGGCATTCTACCTCTGAGATACACCCCCAGCCCTATTTCTATTCTTTATTTTTAAAAGGGTCTCACTAAGTTGGGAGGGCCTCACTAGGTAGCTGAGGCTGGCCTCCAGTCTGGGGATTTGTTTTATAATTTGCTTACCTAAGAGCAATGTGGAGTTAAAATGACTCATCTAGCCTTTTCTAGCGTACTGTTAGAACATTTTAACTATAACTATTATCTGTTCATACAAGAGGCATTCAGCGCCAGAGCTCCTCAAATCATTCTTTATCACCGGCAGTTAGTACATTATTTCAAGTTAAATGGTTTAAAAACCTCTCCTTATCCTAAGTCATGCATCTGCAGTAAGTTGTAGTTTCTACTTATTTTTACGAATGAGTTGCTTATGACTCTGTTCACGGGCTGTTATTGTATCAATTAAATGTGATAAGGCATATGAAATGGTTAATTTGGAGCCGGCTCAGGAGAAGCCAGGAGTAAGTTCTCCATTGGTCCCACTTTTCTTTCCCTCACATTTTTCATTCCTTACTCCATAATAGCATTGTTTCCTGAACAGCCATATGGTAAGCCAGTACTGTGTTCTCGGGACTCCAGAATCAGGTGAGAAGTTCATGTAAATACCACGCACAAGAAGAGCCGGTTTGGAGTGTGCACTGTGTGGGTGCATTTAGGCGGAGGCTAAGCCAAGGATCTGACTTTCATCCTGGAAGGGGCTGGCAGGAGCAGCAGCTCTGAGCAGGCGTGGCTTCTAGCAGCACTTAGGAGCCACCAACTCTTTCACCTCCCAGTCCTTCAATCTGGCATTCTCCAGACAAAGAAGTAGGAAAAACATGCATTTATTTATGTATTCAGCCACCTACTAGCAAAGGTGCTGAGTAAGAACATGAGTAAGAACAGGGAAGGAAGCAGGAGAGGGCATGGCTCACTCGTCCAGCAGGTGACTTGGCACAGGCTGGAGATACACTGTTTTCCCTAAAACAAACAAGACAACCCAAAACCTGAGCAGAGTAAGGAGGAAATACTCTAAGGGTAAGTTTTGTGCTGGTGAGAATTTGTCACAGGTTTTCAGGATTAGTTATGAACTAAGTGTTTCTTTAAAAAGCCAGATAACTTCCTTTAGGGAATTACCAAACTGACTAATTCATTGCCTTAGGGCAGTGGGTCCCTAACTTTGTGGTCAACTAGTGCAAATCACCTCTGGAGTTTCTAAAGGATGGATGCCCAGGTCACACCCGTATCAGAGATGACAGAATGTCTGGGGCCGGAGACAGCCATCAGTATTTCTAAAGGTCCTCACATGATTTCACTGGACGGGAAAGTTCTGGAGCCAGCGCCTTAGGGCATAGTCCAGTTCTTTCAGTTCAAACACGCACTCTTATTTTGGTTCCGGTTCCAAACATTGCTTAAATTGTTTCTACCCCCGTCTTGGATTGGGGGCGGTTCCGAGCAGGCAGGACGTGATGTCGCCCAATTAGGAGCTCTCACTTTGCAAAGCCGATCTGCTGCAGTTGCTCCGGCTGCAAGAGGAGTGGATTTTGCTTTGTCATTCTGACACTGGCGGTTCGCCCGCCCGCTTTGAACCGGGCGTGGCTTCTCTGGGCCATTAGGAACCATCTACCCGGGAGCCACAGCTTTAGTTCGGCTCTTCCTCCGAGCCTGAGGTGCGGACCCGGGAGGAGAGCCTGCTTTCTGCGCCGATCTCAGGATCGCGTAAGTTCTGCGCCAACTTAAAGCCACCCTGCGCCTCGCCCTGGGACTAGAGCGCGCCGCGGACCGAGCGCTGGCGGGGATGAGAGCGTCGGCGGGGCGGTGCAGCTCGCGGGACCTTGGGAATCCCGGGGAAAGGGAGCCGGTGCTTAAGCCGCCCCGGAGGGCCGAGGCTTTCTGAGGCCAGCGAGAGCGAGCGTCCAGGCCGCGTGTTGTGGCCGGGTTCCAGAAAGCTTCGACCTGTGCGGCGAGACTGGCCCCCTGTCGGCGACGAGTTCCTAGCTCGTTGTCTTAGTAGAAACAGTTTGCATATTCACCGAGGAAATGGGATCTTTGTGCCATTTCTAGAGCACGAGGCTTGAGCTGTAGTTAGACAGTGATGAGTAGGCCGGCAGGTCTTGGCAACATTAAGAAAGCACGACTATATGAGAATGCCTTGCCAGGAACTTAACACCATTTAATCCTCAGGAATCCGGAGAAACTGACAAAGCGTATGTAATGTCCATGTTTTGACATGTGGTTTGCCCATCTTAACGTCATTTAAACGGGGAATTAGTACGAACCCCACTCTTCCCTTACTATTTGGGGCAGGGTTTGAATCCTGAATGCTGTTGACTTCTAGAACTTGGGCAAGTTACTCAGCTTTTCTATGCCTCAGTTTTCCTATTTGTGAAATGGACCGGATAATACCTCCATCTAAAGTATAGTATCGATCAAGTGTTACCATATGCGAAGCTCTATAGAAAGGTTAGTAGCTGCTATTATTAAACTACTATCCTTCTCTACTGAGTTCACCACATTGTGAACCCCATTAGTTCTGTTCTCACCTAGAGCGTTGCTGTATTGCTTCAAGGTTGTTTTATAAAGCCGACTATGCGGACAGTGTTCGGAATTTTGCCCCATGGTTTCAAATTTCAAGTCAAGTAGGAAGTTGGGTTTTGGCATTCCCTGTGGGTGCAGACTTCAAAGCAAGCTCAAGTTGGGAGGTGTTTTGTGAAAGCTGAGAGAATTGTGTCTTAAGCTTCTGTTTTGAAGCTTTTCTGAGTTAGTGATTTACTGGGAAAGCAGGATGTTTAATTTTAGCGGAGCCTCGCTGGGATTTGGCTGGCGGGAACGCTGACATTTTTGGCCAGCCCCAGGCCCTCTCCTCGTAGGCGTGTTGGTGGCCTGCGGGGCCGGCGTCAGCCGCGGGCGGCGGTGAACTCGCGGGGAGTCCCGGGCACGCCGGAAGCCCCGCCTGCCGCCGCCGTCTGCGCCGCCGCTCCGCTGCTTTTGTGGCTCGGAGCACGTTCGGGGCCTGCAAGAGCGGAGGAGACCCGCGTGCTGGCTTCCTGGCGCGACCTTGGAGGTAGGAGATCCCAGCATCATTCCGGCTTACAAAGCCTCGCGGCCACAGCCTTGCTTCCAAAGCCCAAGGGCTGTGAAGTAACTTCCGGCTGAGTGCAGCCTTGGGAAGGACAAAGAAGCCCCGAGACAACTTTGGACTCGGGCCGTCTACCACTGAGCTACACCCCAGCCTTTTAAATTTTTTCCTTTTTTTTCTTCTGTCTTGCTAAATTATCCTCCTGCCTGAGATTACAGGCGTGCACCCTGTAATCTTACCCTTCCGGCAAAGATAACTTTCTCTAAGTGTCCTTTGTCTCCTGTTTTTCTTACCCAGTTAATGTAAATAACTTTAAATTTTTAGTGTCAGTGTAATCTGCTAAATGTAAGTTGTTTAGAGAAGTCTTGAGAAAGGGATCAGGAAATGCTTAACTTTGTCATCAGCCGGACCCCTATCTAACCTTCCTCTTTAATTCTCTGAGGACTGGGGGGACCCTCAAACTCCTGGGTTTGGTTAATTTCCCATCAGACTGATCTTTCCTAGCCCAGAAGAATTACCAATTGAGTGGATGAAAAAGAAGAAAGAAATCTTCCCTTAGGCTGTTGGCAAGCATGATGGACATCTTTCCATAGGTCCATCCACTGAGAGATGGTGAATAGGTCATAGCCTGTGGTATTGGAAAAATGCTTGAAGGTTGAGTATCTGTTTAGCCAGATAGGACAACATGGGTGATGTTCTACATCTTCTGTAGTTGATTAGGAAGATTAGGAAACCTCCCATAATCCCTGCACCTTGATAACATCTGTCTTAATTTTTGCAGGGTTTTTTTTTGTTCTTAGCCATTTGTATCTATTAGTCCTCCTTCTGGAGGTCCCCCTTTGGAATGCTGGGGATTGAACCCAGGCAGGGCCTTACACTTACCAAAGAGGATTTGGTATGCAAATACTCTTAACCACTGAGCTACATACCCAGTCATTATTTTATTTTATTTTATTTTATTTTATTTTTTTTGCGGTACTGGGGATTGAACTCGGGGGCATTCTACCTCCGAGCTATACCCCCAGCCCTATATTTTATTCTTTATTTTGAAACCGAGTCTCACTAAGTTGCGGAGTGCCTCACTAGGTAGCTGAGGCTGGCTGCGAACCCGGATCCTCCGGTCTCAGCCTCCCGAATGCTGGGATTACAAGCATGCGCCACCACGCCCGGCTCCAGTCATTATTTTATTATGAGAAAAAGTCTCACTTGAGTTGCCCACACTAGCCTGGTACTTTCATTCCTCCTGCTCCATCCTTCCTTCCTAGCAGTTGGAATTACCTATGCCACTGGGCCCAGTTTGTGGCTATGTGGTTTTAAAGAAATAGAACCCATTTTTTTTTTTTTTTTTTTTTTTTTTGTGGTACTGGAGATTGAACCCAGGGGCATTCTACCTCAGAGCTACACCCCAGCCCAGCCCTATTTTTATTCTTTATTTTGAAACAGGGTCTCACT
The DNA here is from genome assembly GCA_004027655.1 of Graphiurus murinus. Lineage (NCBI taxonomy): Eukaryota > Metazoa > Chordata > Mammalia > Rodentia > Gliridae > Graphiurus > Graphiurus murinus. The sequence continues at coordinate 40,372 of PVLC010009991.1, forward strand.
AAGTTTCAAGGGAGAACCCAATCTAAACATTGTCTTCTTTGAAGTAAACCAGAAGCCTGCATTAAATGTAAAACTATACATATGTGCACCCTTAGGAAGAATATTAATAATTAGTTTGTATTTTTATTTATTATCTTTTCTTGCTTCTAAAAGAATCCTATTTACCTTTTTGAAGAATGAGTATAGAAAATGGAACTAGACTTCAAAGACAGCAAATTAATGTAAAATAATTAGAGATTAAAAGGGCCATCAGCTTTAGTTAGAATAATTGTGTTACTCAGATCTGTAGTTTGCAAATAAAGTGAGATGAAAGTCTATTAATATTTCTTCCTGTCTGAGGTTATTTTTCACCTATGTCATACCTTACATTTATAAAGCTATGGGCATTTGATTTTTATATAATCCTATTGATGTTCCTGGTTTTTAACATCAGTGGGAATAAGAAGAATCAGTTTTTATAAGCTTTGTAACTCATTTTATTGATATGATCTGATGTTTTCAACTCCATATGATCACAGTTAATTTGAGACATTTGGAGGGTACAGTGCTATGGATGAAAAGTATACCACTCATACATACTTAAATCATTTAGCACATCTATTAAGAAAACTTAACATTCTACTTTGTGTCCTTGATTTATTTTTGGTTTTCAATGAATACTGAAAAATGAAAGCAGAAAAACAAGGTTAAAAACTGGCTTGAAGGTTTGTGAATTACTAGCTTGTGGTTGCCTACACTTTGGGGCTTAATGGTGGGCTCTAAACATTGGGTTTGAGTGGAGAAAGGCGTTTATTTTTATTATTCTGTGGTACTGCAGATTGAACCCAGAGGCATTCCACCTCTGAGCTACACCCCACCCCTTTTTTTTTTTTTTTTTTTTTAAACGGTATCACTAAGTTGGAGAGAGTCTCACTACTTGCTGAAGCTCTCCTTGAACCTGTGATCCTCCTGTCAGCCTCCTGCGTCTTGTCGTACTGGGATTACAAGAGTGCACCAGCTGAGAAAGATATTTTTCTAGTGGAGAACTGAGTGCTTGTGGAATTAGTGTTAATAATCCTGAAGTACACACACACACACAAAAGGTTGTTTCATACTTTAATTGCAATGTAAATAATTGAGAGAAAGCACTTCAGAATGTCTGCTTTTCCTTTCTTTTAACATTATTTTTCCTCTTGTGCCCCATTCTCCCTAAAAATGACAACAGCAGCAAAACCTACCTTACTTTCACAGTGAGTATACTTGGAAGATGAGGGAAAGAGAATCCTTCTGAAAAGAACCAGTGAACCTAGGTGACTACCTAAAGGATGAAAGTTTTCAGAAGTGTGTTTCAGAAAGTGCACCCTACAGGGTAGCCCCACAGTCCAGCCTTGAAGGGTAGACACTGAAACAAAGGCAGGTCTCAAGCCTGTGTTCTAATGTTACCAGAAACGGGACTCTGAACTGAGTAGTCATCAGGAAATGAGGTAATTGAAGAACTCCTTACTCCCTTTCTTTCATACTACTCTACCAAACCTTACCAAAGTTGACAGAAAGCTCAGTTTCTTTTGATTCCTTCCTTTGAGGTAATGCTTTTCTTTGGAGCAGTGGCAGTAAACTGCCTTTGACCTGGTTAGGTTGAGGCTTGAAGAGGGTTGGAGGATTGCTGTGAAGTGAGGAAAGTGAGTGAATTCTCTGACTTACCTTAGAAGAAAATGAGGGGTAAGGACAGCTGAGATTTAAGAGGCATAGATTGTTAGGGCTGCAAATAAATGTATTTGGTGCTGATGACCATGAATTGTACTGATTTTGAATCCATGTTGAGACTCAACACACCCTCCTTCCACATCTGCCAAGTGACGTTGCCAGTGTCTGTTTGTTTTACAGTAGCGTCACTGTTCTGTGTTCCAGGCTTCAGATTTCCTCTTGCCATTCCTGTCTATTCTCTCACCAGGGCCTGACTCTTCCCACACATCTACCTACTGCCTGTTTAGTTTTGCCTGAACCAGGGTACTCATTTCCTCTCGCCCACACCACTCAGTAGTCTCTAACTGGCCTCCCGCTCCTGACTCCTCCCAGCCTGTGTACTGATGGAGTCATCTTCCTGATTGCCACTTCCTCCCAGCCAGATGTGTATCCAAGATAAAACACACTTCCTAGCTTGGTACTCTATGCCTCCTGGGATTACTGTCACCCCCCAGAGTCCCTAAAGTTTCCCCCTTTTCCTTGTTCATTATTTCGATTCCTGAGATCCTGTCCTGCTCAAACTTACTTGTTCAAGTGTCTACCAGTTCAGATATAAGACGAGGTTTGGCCATTCCTTCCCTCTGTATTCCCATAGTACTCCCACAAATCCTTCTCTCTCGAAAAGGAAGATCCTGCCAATGATAATTTTTTTAGTTTACATATCAGTGGTGGAGAGCTGGGCTTATTCTGTGTGTCTGTGGTGTAAGTATATAATAGTGTTCATGTCTAAATGAACATGCCTACTACCTTTTATCGAATGTCTTTTACGTGCTATATTCTAAAACTGCAGAACAGTTTTCTGAAGGAAGTGATATAATCCAGTATTGCAGATAATAAACTGAAGGCCTCGAGACTTAGAGGAGCATGCCCGGTCACACAGCAAGTGATGTGGCAGAGTGAGGGCTGGAACCCAGGCCCCCTTGCCCACAGAGCCCACTCTGGTGTACTCACACTCTGGCACTCAGCTCTGTGTCACTGCTGTTGAGATCATGCTGCCTCCTGTATGCATGGGCGTGCTCCTGATTCACCTTGGGATTCCCAGCACAGTTTTGGCATACAGTAGATGATCATTAGAGGCTGGTGGAATGGAGCTACATTCCACTATGCCTACTGAATTAGGAGATGATGATACTTTCTACTTTCCATATGTTTTTTAACACCTCATACATATTCAGTAAATGCTTGTTCAGTGAGTGAATGAATGAGAGACTCAAGGAAAGAACTTTGCTATAAGTATTCTGATTTCATGGAAGGTAGGTGATCAGAAATGAAGTTAAGTCGTTCAGAAGAGTTTCTCAACAGCACACTGGGAAGCAGTTCGGAATTTTAAGAAGCTGTATGATAGTAACTGCTTTCAATTTTATGCAGGTATATCCAGGTAACAATGTCTGCTTTCAATATTTTATGCAGGTGTGTCCAGGTGAGTTGGGAAGACAGTCACAGCAAGTCTTCTTAGCTACTGTTTATCAGGCACTGGTCAGTATTGGCCTAGGTACTGTCTTTGTTAATTCTTAACACAAATCTGTAAGGCAGTGTACATGTGGCAATGCACATTTGTAATCCCAGTACTTGGGAGGCAGAGACAGGAGGATCATGAATTTGCGGCCAGCCCTCCACAACTTAGTGAGACCCTGTTTCAAAATAAAGACTGAAAAATAAAACATAGGTCTGGGGATATAGCTTAGAGGTAGAATGTCTCTGGGTGGTTCAGTCCCCAGTACTGAAAAAAAAAAAAAAAAAAAAAAAGTCTACTTGGTGGTGGTGGGGCTGGGGTATAACTCAGTGGTAGAACATGTGTCTAGCCTGCACCAAGCTCTGGGTTTGATCCCCAGCACTACAAAAATAAAGAGAAAAAAAGGATATATGTTATATGTCTTTCACATATATATGTGTGATTTGTATATGATTTTTTTTTTAAAGAAAATCATCAGAACCACTCTGTAGCTGAGTGTGGTGGCAAACGCTTGTAATCCCAGTACTTGGGAGGTAATCCCAGAGGATCCAGGTTCGTGGCCAGCCTCAGCTACTTAGGCACAAGGCAACTTAGTGAGACCCTGTTTCAAAATAAAGAATTAAAAAAAAAAAAAAAAAAATAGGACTGAGGGTGTAGCTCAGAGGTAGAATGCCCCTGGGTTCAATCGCCAGTACTGCAAAAGAAGAAGAAAAAGAAGTACTCTGTAAGGCAAAGTGAGATACTCAATAGACTGATTTTACAAATGAGAAAACTCAAGACTAAAGAAAAGAAGTGGATACTAGGAAGGCACTTTTTTTTTTTTTTTAAATTTGAACCCAGGCCTCCGGAGCTGTGCTCCTTCAGTGCTGCCTCCTTTAAAAGCTACATACATATTCAGTGGTCTGGCCCTCAATCTGTCAAAATGATGCTCCTCTCATTGCTGAGCTCTGAGGTGTGGTTGGGGCTCTCCTGCTCTGAAAGGTTCTCCCCTTATACCCTATGATGCTTGCACATCAGCGTCACTAGCCTGGATCAGGGCGGTGGTTTTAACTACTCTATTTTAGTATGTGTGAGTCCATATTTTTTTAGTGTGATTGACTTTCAATTTGTCTTTTACTTCATAAATAAAAATGCCATCTTGAGCTCAGTGGTAGAATGCATTTGCCTAGCAGGTGTGAAGCTGTGGGTTCCATCCCCAGAACTACAATAATAAAATAATTTTAGTTGAATACTGCAGTTATTAAAAGTCTCTTGAATTCCATACTTTTAAAAGATTGTGCTGAAATCCAAAGAACTATTTTTTGTGTGTGTGCTGGGGATTGAACCCTGGAGCATTCTACTTCTGAGCTGCACCTCCAGCCTTACTTATTTTTTAGTTTGAAACAGGGTCTCACTAAATTGCTGAGGCTGCCTTGAGCCTGCAATCCTCCTGTCTGAACCTCCCAAGTACTGGGATTAGAGATGTGTGGCTTTAAAGAGCCATTCTGTGTGTGTGTGTTGCTGGGGATTAAACCAAGGAGCATTACCCCCAAGCTACACCCCCAAACCAGTATCTTTTATTTGAAAATGGGGTCTTGTTTAGTTTCTAAGGCTGGCCTTGAACTTGTGGTACTCCTGTCTCAGCCTTAAAGCCATATTGAGAAAAATAATTTTGCATATAAACTCTTAGAATGTGGATCTGCTTTAGAATATCTAGTAGAGAAATTTACCTTTCAAAATTGAGAACATACTTTAATTAGTTGAAATCTTAGGTTTTAAAATTTTGCAATATGGCACATTTCTTTTCACTGATATTCAATATATGCCATTATTCCTCCTTACTGATTTAACCTTTCAACAAAGAATGAAACTACTGGTTTGTAACAAGTTTTTCTTTTTAGCATGTAATGTTTACTAAACATTAGCCATCTTTGGGAAAGTTTATAATTTATTAAGTACCTACTCAGTAGTTGGAATGCTGTCTGATCTATACATATTCCTTACGAAATATTAATAGTAATTATATGATGTAAGTAGTAGTAAATGAGCTTTTGGCCTAACTGTAATGGAGGTTATCCATGTCATGGTCCTTGGCCTCACGGGCAATTTAGCCAGATCAGTTCTCAAAAACAAAACAAAGTACCAAATAAAACATTTTTAATCATAGCAAGCAAGATAGATGTAGGTCGACTGAACTGCAGTTTGTGGCAGCAAACGTTTTAAAATGCAAGACCTAGCCGGGCTTGTTGACCCACCAATTTAATAAGACCGCGGTAGCCATGTGTGGTGGCACACGCTTGTAATCCCAGCATTCTGGAGGCTGAGACCGGAGGATCCGGGTTCGCGGCCAGCCTCAGCTACTTAGTGAGGCCCTCTGCAACTTAGTGAGACCCTGTTTCAAAATAAAGAATAAAAAATAGGACTGGAGGTGTAGCTTGGAGGTAGAATACCCCTGGGTTCAATCCCCAGTACCACACACACACACACACACACACACACACACACACACAAATAAGACCGTGGTAAAATGTTTCTGGATGCCATCTCCAGGTACACAGGCCCCCAAACGCAGGGCTTTTAGTTCCACCTAAATTTTGTTATAGTGTTAGTTATGGCTAAAAATTAGAATAGCTGTCTTTTGTACGAAATTATTCCTTTGCCGGCTTGGAGCCCATTATTGCGTGAGTTCTGTGTGTAACCGGGGCTTTAACGCGAACGCGCGGGAGGTGAGCGGCGGGGGCGGAGCCTGCGGGCCGCGGAGTTCTCCGGGGGCGCGGTGGGGGCGGAGCCTGCGGCCGTTGTCTTCTCTAGGGGCGCGGCGGGGGCGGAGCCTGCCGGCCGCGGGGCGCGCTGGGGGCGCGGCGGGGGCGGGCCGAGTCGGGCCGAGCGGGGCCGTAGTGCGCATGGGCGGGCGTCCTCCTGCGCCCTAACTGCTGCTCCGATTTCCGCTGGCGTCGGGAACGTTCGGAAGGCGGTTACTTGCGCGTTACCAACTGCCGACATGTCTGAAGAAAAACGTTCCCTGAAGGGAAACGAAGAGAGAGGAGAGGAGCCAGTCGTGACGATCACCTGCAGTGAGTACTTGGCGAAGCAGGTGGCGGAGGAGGAAGAAACGAGGAAGATGGAAGTGGTGGGGGCAGAAGTGTGCTCTGACGACCTCAGCTCGGGGGAGCCCGACATAGACCCCAGCTTCTTGGAGCTCGCGGATGACGAAGAGAAATGTCGGAACATCCGCAAGCAGTACCGGCAGCTCATCTACAACGTCCAGCAGAACCGCGACGACATCGTCAACACTGCCAGCGACTCGTTAACCGAGGCCCTCGAGGAGGCCAACGTCCTGTTTGATGGAGTGAGCCGAACAAGAGAAGCAGCCCTTGATGCCCAGTTTCTTGTTCTGGCTTCTGATTTGGGTAAAGAAAAAGCAAAGCAGTTAAATTCCGATATGAGCTTTTTTAATCAAGTAGCATTTTGTGACTTTCTGTTTATATTTGTGGGCCTAAATTGGATGGAAGACGAGCGCGATGAGTTGAGTGGTTGTGATGATAGCGTAGCTCTTTCCTTCTGGGGGACATTGCAAAAGGAAGCAACATCCTGGATATTGCAAGCAGAAACATTCCACTTTATTTTTGGTTCATTCAAGTCAGAGCCTTCTGCCCGAAAGCGCCGACTTGAACATCACAAAAAAGTTCGCAAAATGGAAGGAAATGGGGATATGCCTACAAAATTGAGGAAGTTGGACATGAATACTAATCAAGAGGCAACAGAAAAAGAAGTAGAAAGAATCTTGGGATTGCTGCAAACCTATTTTGAAAAGTATCCTGATACTCCTGTGTCCTATTTTGAGTTTGTGATTGATCCAAACTCTTTCTCACGTACTGTGGAAAATATATTCTATGTTTCATTTATTATAAGAGATGGTTTTGCACGAATAAGGCTTGACCAAGACAGGCTGCCGATATTAGAGCCAATTAATATTAACCAAATGGGTGAAGGAAACGATCCCAGTTCCTTTGGAAGGAAGCAAGGAATTATATCTTTGAGTTTACAGGACTGGAAGAATATTGTGGCAACTTTTGAAATTTCAGAGGCGATGATCACAAGCTCATACTAACAGATTTTTGTTCCTAGTATAGGAATCTATTTTGTTTTTCTGAAGTATCCAAAAACAGCAAAATCTGTCCAGAAGCATATACTGTATCTCTTGTAAAGAGGTATTTTTGAGAACCTCAAAAACTGTTTTCCTGTGCAGTGTATTTTTCTTGCTAATTTATATGATCATTATCTGTTATTAAAAAGTTTCACTAGCATACTTATGGGAAAGTTTTGTTTTTTTAATGCCCTGTAAGGAAGACTGTGTTAATAAAAAACAAACATGTAAACTGAAAGATACTGGCCAACTATCTGTAAGGCAGTAAATATGCAGTATTAACACTTAAAATCAGCTGCAAGCTGGGCGTGGTGGCGCACATTTGTAATCCCAGCATTCGGGAGGTTGAGACCGGAGGATCCGGGTTCGAGGCCAGCCTCAGCTACCTAGTGAGGCACTCCACAACTTAATGAGACCTGGTTTCAAAATAAAGAATAAAAAATAGGGCTGGGGGGAGAGCTCAGAGGTTGAACGCCCCGAGTTCAATCCCTAGTACCACAAAAAAAAAAAAAAAAAAAAAAAAATTAGCTGTAGTCCTTCACTGCAAAGAGTGGGCACCCATGTTCGGAACAATTTCTCCTGTAAGTTGACTTAACAAAAGTAGAGTACTGTTGTTAGGATAGAGTAAGAGCTGAAAGATGAGTAGGAATTAAAAGATTGGGACTGCATTTTAGGCAGGGTAATAAGGTCAAATGGATAGAATCGAAAGAAGTTATGACATGAGAGAGCCATCAGATTTATGGGAAGACATTTGTTTGAATGTTAAGCTGGGCAAAGAATTGCATGACTTCATCTATTAGTATCCTGGGGAGGGAAGTAGAAGTTACTTTTGTCACATACTTTTCTGACACCCAGTTGTAAGCTTTATCCACTTTGCTAGTTTCTTCTCTTGTCCCTAGTTTCTTAGTAATATCTGCTAGTACAGACTCATTCAGAATCAGTGATGTTTCATCATGTATCAACTTTTGGTATATGTCCCAATTAATGTTGCAATTCTTTTTTTTTTTTTCCCCCGGTACTGGGGATTGAACTCCAAGCTATACCCCCAGCCCTATTTTTTTTTTTTTTTTTTTATTCTTTATCTTGAAACAGGGTCTCACTAAGTTGCGGAGTGCCTCACTAGGTAGCTGAGGCTGGCGGCGAACCCAGATCCTCCTGTCTCAGCCTCCCAACCCTGCTAATGTTGCAATTCTTAACAGGGTTGAAATGTCCCTGTTTAAACTGTTTATCCAAACGTTCTTGGTATAAATCCATATATTTTTTCTTTTTGGTGCTTCCAGTTATTTTAATAATAGAAATTATAAGCCAGGTGTAATGGCATGTGCCTGTAATCCCACTACTTGGGAGGTTGAGCCCAAAATCTCAGTTTCAAGACCAGCCTCAGCAATTTAGCGAGGACAAAATAAAGACATAAACTAGGAGCCGGGTGTGGTGGCTCACGCTTGTAATCCCAGCATTTGGGAGGCTGAGACTGGAGGATCTGGGTTCTTGGCCAGCCTCAGCTGCTTAGTGAGGCCCTCCTTCCAAATAAAGAATAAAAAATAGGGCTGGGGCTGTAGCTTGGAGGTAGAATGCCTCCAGGTTCCATCCCCAGTACCGCAAAAAAAAAAAAAAAAAAAAAAAAAAAGACATAAAATAGGCTGGGTGTATCTCAGGAAGAATGCCCCTGGGATCCGTTCCCAGTACCCCCCCATCTTATGAAAATACACACACACGAATTACCTTATTTGGGGACTACTGATGAAAATTTGGGCCATTAGGAAAACAATTTTAGAAGGTACAGTAAGCATACTCATAAGCTATCATTTTATCTTTAGGAATTTTAATCTTTGATAGTGAAAGAACTTCACTACTATTTGGCAAGTGGATATGTTAATCTTCATAGTAATAGTAAACTATAATAGTGTACTGTGGTACAGGGAAGGAAAATCCAAAAACAAATGACTCAAGGTTGTGAGGAGTAATCTTACATTTGCATGGGAAGGTTTTTCAAAAATGGAGAATTTTAGAAAAATAGAACTTTCTTATGAAACTTGGCAAATTATTTTCTAAAATAGCTATTTTCCCCTTTCTCACATAAAGGAACGCTAACTCTTCCCAGTTTCTATCCCTCTTTGACTTAGGGAAGCATCATTTGGTATTGTTAATCAATTCAGCATTGTCTCTGAACGTGGGCTTTCCAGAGATTCGTTGGAGGAAAAGATACTGTTATTGGTAGTAGAAAGATTCTAACTCAGTTCTTTACTCAACATCAGATTGTTATATTGAATGCTGCTTGTCTTTGACATGTAGTGATGACTTAAAAGTATTGCTAGAAAATGTAGATTGGGCAAGAAAATAAAAAAAAATTCAATTGGGGAGAGGTGGTGTTTTGGGTCTTTTTTTAAAGCTATAGTTAAAATATGTATCAATTGCTTTTATTTTTATTGGTTGTCATGACATGTGGGTTACCTCATTTTGAAATCAAAGTTATTGCTTTGAGTAATGGAGAGGTGGGTTTAGTTATAAAGAACCAACTGCAAATCTGCTAATTTTCCAGTAATATAGTTAAAGCATCTTAAAATTTGACAGTTCAAGTCAGGGTATAGTGATGTACTGGGTAGTAATCCCAGTATTTGGGAGGCTGAGATTGGAGGATTGCAGGTTCAAGGCCAGTGTATGGCAAATTAGCAAGACCCATTCCCAAATAAATAAAATGGGGTGTGGGGTGCAGCTCAGAGAGATTATCCCTGGGTTCAATCCCCAGTACCTCCCCCCATCCCCCCACATAGAAATTGGAGGTTCAAGAAAACAAGCTTTAGGGCAATGTTTTATTTAAAAAGATTTTATTTATTTTGTGGTACTGGGGATTGAACCCAGGTGCATTCTACCTCCAAGCTACACCACCAGTCCTATAATTTATTTAATTTTTTTTTTTTTTTTTGCGGCACTAGGGATTGTACCCAGAGATATTCTACCTCCTACCTACACCCCCAGCTCTATTTTTATTCTTTATTTTTGAAACAGGGTCTCACTAAGTTGCAGAGAGCCTCACTAAGTAGCTGAGGCTGGCTGTGAACCTGGATCCTCCAGTTTCAGCCTCCCAAGTACTGGGATTACAAGTGCGGGCCACCATGCCTGGGTCAGATTTTATTTTTAAAATTAGAACTTTATTGAATAATAGGACCATTTTGTGATCAAAGGATCTGGATCAGTACTGATTAACATATAAAGCAATTTGGGCTGATCTCAGGTTTTGGATTTATCAAATGAAAATAATGCCTATCTTTTAAAATTGCATAAGGATTAAATTAGAAAATGTTTGTGACAAGTACCTTGAAATATGAATTACCAGGTATAAAACAGTTGGGAAAAAGCAAGAGATTTATAATTGTGTAGATTTAAGTTCAGTTTGTGCTGGGCAGGTTTCTTAATCTCTCAGTGCTTCTGCATCTTATATATAAAATGGGAATGACATCTTCATAGAGGACTGTTGTGAAGATTAAATGCGAAATAATGGTATACAAACATCAAGCACGGTTTCTCTCATTTTGTTGACCACAGTCAACAAATGCCACGGTGCCGCTGCCTCCTCTGGTGACATCTCTAATGGTTGATTCACTAGTTTCCTTATTAGACTCCGTGCCTTTCTTCTGGGGAATCCATTGCCAAGTGATTGGAACTGTACATTGTTAATTGAATCAATTGTTTAGGACTTAGATTTTGGTAAGTCCCAGAAAGGAAGAGATAGCAACATTTCTGTTAATGACAGTTGTTTGAAGAAACACCCAAGAGTGGTTGAGGTAATACTTTAGAAAAGTGGGAAAGAAAAGCCCTCAGAAGGAGATAATGAAAATGGAATCTGTCATAATCCCCAGGATATCCAGAGTAAATATTAAATATTACTGTGGCTCTAGATATTATAGGTACATACTAGCTGAATATTTATATAACCAGTCAATTAGAATCAGCTTCCCAGGTTCTCCTTAGAGGAAGGTAATGCAGCAAGCATCTCTACATCCTGAATAGCTAGATGATGCTTTGATTTATATTCACCTCAGTCTTACTGTTTTCTGCCTAGTGCCACCCATTAACACAGACCCAAATTTTTCAACTTAGACCAGTGGTTGGTAGTTTTTTTCTTATTTTAAGCTTTGAGGGCGATATGGCCTCTGTGTGTGTGTGTGTGTGTGTGTGTGTGTGTGTGTGTGTGTTACTGTTACTGTGGATGGAACCCAGGGTCATTCTACCTCTGAGCTACACCCCCAGTCCTATTTTTATTCTTTTTTTTTTTTTTTTTTTTTTTTTGCGGTACTGGGGATTGAACTCAGGGGCATTCTACCTCCGAGCTATACCCCCAGCCCTATTTTTTATTCTTTATTTTGAAACCGAGTCTCACTAAGTTGCGGAGTGCCTCACTAGGTAGCTGAGGCTGGCCTTGAACCCGGATCCTCTGGTCTCAGCCTCCGGAATGCTGGGATTACAAGCGTGCGCCACCACGCCCGGCTT
>PVLC010009992.1:0-14240 GCA_004027655.1 Graphiurus murinus
TGCGCCACCACGCCCGGCTGCAACTTCTTATGTTTTTTAAAGACCAACTCTTTATCTTTTTTGGGAGGGGCAGGTGGTAACTGAGGATTGAGCTCAAAGGCATTCTACCTCCAAGCTACACCCCCAGTCACTTTCATTTTTTCTTTCTCTCTCTCCCTCCCTTCCTCTTTCTTTCTTTCTTTTTTCTTTTTGCAGTACTGGAGATTGAACCCAGGGGCATTCTCCCTCCAAGCTATACCCCCAGCCCTATTTTTTATTCTTTATTTTGAAACAGGATCTCACTAACTTGTGGAGGGCCTCACTAAGGAGCTGAGGCTGGCTGCAAATCTGTGATCCTCCCGTCTCAGCCTCCCAAGTACTAAGATTACAAGCATGCGCCACCACACCTGACTCATTTTTTATTTTGAAACAGGGTCTCACTAAGTTGCGGAGAGCCTCACTAGGTAGCTGAGGCTGGCCAAGAACCCGGATCCCTCGGTTTCAGACTCCCAAGTGCTGGGATTACAAGCGTGCGCCACCACTCCCAGCTGAACCTAGGGGCATTCTATCTCTGAGCTACACCCTCAGTTTTATTTTTTTATTTGGAAATAGGGTCTGACTAAACTGCTAAGAGCCTCACTAAATTCCAACCTGTGATCCTCCTGTCTCAGCCTCCCAAGTATTGGGATTACAGGCATGCACCACCATGCCTAGCTCAGATGTTTACCTTAATTGATATCTGTCTTAGCCTATTTGTGCTGCTATAACAAAATACCACAATTGGTATTGTATACATGACAGAAACGTGTTCCTCACAGTTCTAGAGGCTGAAGTCCTAGATCAAGGCACCAGTGCTTAGTATCTGGTGAGGCACTTCTTACTGATTCCTCACATGGCAGGGGGGTGAAAGGACCCCCCCCCCAGTCCTTTTATAAGGGCCCTAATCCCATCTACCAGGGCTCCCCCTCAGGACTAATCCCCTCCTGAAGGCCCTACCTCTCAACACTCTCACATTTGCAATGACGTTTCAACACGCAAATTCAAGATAAGGTTTGACACACTCAGACCACAGCAGCAGCTCTTCCCCTCTGCTCTGTGGACCACTCTCTCCACGGCTTGTCCTGAGCATCTTCTCACTGTCTCATCGTGGTTCTCTGGCCCCTGCTAAGACCTCCTCTGCATAATCACTAAGCTCTAGCCCCCGACAGGTCCCCTCCATACTTTCTGCTCACCCTGCAGTCTCTCCAGGTCATCTCATCCCCTTTCAGAAATGTAACTAACATTTGCTAGCTTTCAAACTTTTATTTCCAGACCTGAGTTTTTACCCTGAAGTCTCTTATGTCCAATCACCTATAGGACTTCTGTAGTTGATGTTCCTCTACAGGCACTCTGGAAGAAACTTCTGACTGTTTCCTAACACTGGATCTCCCTTTCCTGTTTATTAGTAAGTAGGTGGACTCACAGATTCCTGAAATAATATATTTCCAGTCCTTTCTGGTTAGGAGTGGCAATGTGACTCAATTGTGAACAGGCCATAAGCAGGAATATCCTGTGAAACCTCTAGGATGTGGCCACAAGCTTCTTCACCTGCTTCCTCCTGCTGAATGGAAGGCAGACATGAAGCTAGATTTCATACCCTGAGGTAGAAGCCACTTGCTGAGAATGGCAGTGAGAAGACAGAAAAATCCAGTGGGACATGGCGATATACTTCTCTGCTTGGGAGGCTGAGGCAGAACTGCAGGTTCGAGGCCAGCCTAGGCAACCTAGAGAGATCCTATCTCAGAATGAATAAAATAAAATAATACAATAAAAAATAAAAGGGCTGGGCACAGAGTTCAGTGGTAGAGTGCTTGTCTAGCATGCAGTAGGCCCTGGGTTCAATTCCAGTATAGCAAATAAATAAATAAATAAATAAGGATAAAGTCAATACTACCTAGAGTTTCAACAATTGTAACTGTATAATTATAGCTGTGGTATTTGCCAAGGATAGGCAAACTAACCATTGGAACAGAATAGAATCCAAAAATAGACACATAATTTGTTTATTGTTTTTTCTTTTTTATTTAGTTTATTGATTTTTAAGAAGTGTCAGTGTTATTCAATGAGTAAAGAAAATATTTCAACAAGTAATTCTGGAATAACTGAATATTGGTACAGAAAATAATGTACTATAACATTCACAGTACTCCTTATATATAAAAGGTTATTTTGAAATAGATCATAGAACTAAATGTAAAAGCTAAAACTGCAAACTTTTAGGTGACAACATAAGAGAATATATGGCCTTGATGAAGGGGAAGATGTTTTAGACAGGACAGAAAAGGCACTAATCACTTTCTAAAATTGAGAAATCAGACCTCATCAAAATTAATAACTTTTAGTCAGGTGTGGTGCTGCACACTTGTAATCCCAGTACTTGGGAGGCTGAGACCGGAGGATCCGGGTTCGTGGTCAGCCTCAGCTATTTAGTGATGCTTAGTGAGACCCTGTTTCAAAATAAAGAATAAAAAAATAGGGCTGGGGTTGTAGCTCAGAGGTAGAATGTCCCCAGGTTCCATCCCCACCACCGAAAATAAAATAAAATAAAGAATAAAAAATAGGGCTGGTAGCTCAGAGGTGGAATGCCCCTGGGTTCAATCCCCAGTACCGGAAAAAAAAAAATTAATAACTTTTATTTACCAAGGACACCATAACAGCCAGGTGTGGTGCTGCACACCTATAATCCCAGTACTTGGGAGGCTGACACAGGAAGATTGCAGGTTCAAGGACAACCTCAGCAAGTAGTGAACTCTCAGCAACCTAGTGAGACCCTGTTTCAAAATAAAAATAAAATATTTGGACTGGGAGTATAGCTCGGAGGTAGAATGCCCCTGGGTTCAATCCTTAATACCCTACATACACACACACACACACACACACACACACACACACACACACACACACACAAACAGCTGAGTGTGGTGGCCCACACTCAGCTACTTGGCAGGTTGAAGCAGGATCTTCTTAAGTTCAAGGCCAGCCTCAGCAATTTAGTGAGACCCTGTCTCAAAATAAAAAGGGCTGGGAATATAGCTCAGTGGTAGAATGCCCTGAGTTCAATCCCCAGTGAGGCAAGAAGAGAGAAATAGAGATAGAGATAGAGATAGAGATAGAGATAGAGATAGAGAGGGGGAGGGAGGGAAGAGGAGAGGAGAGACAGAACGGAGGAGGAAGAAGGAAGGGGGTGGGGGGGGAGAAGGACCAGCCAAGCTCCTACCAGAGTACCACCATAAATAATAAATAAATAAAGCCAGATGTGCTAGTGCATGCCTATAATCCTAGTACTTGGAAGGCTGGGACAGAAGGATTGCAGATTCAAAGCCAACTTCAGCAACTTAGTGAAGCCCTCAGCAATTTAATGAGACCCTATTTCAAACTAAAAAATAAAATAGTGCTGGGGGTGTAACTTGGAGGTAGAATGCCCCTGGGTTCACTCCACAGCACCATAAATAAATAAATAAATAAAGTTGGGGATGTAGCTCAGAAGTAGCCCCTGGGGAAGAAAGGATGGATGAAAGGAAGGAGGGAGGGAGGGAGGGAGGACATCCTAATATCTACAATCTGTGGATATGTTACCTTATATGACAAAAAGACTTCATGTGATGAAGGTTAAGGATCTGGAGATGGGAAGGTAATCCTGTATTACCCAAATGGCCTGTATCAGTTCATTTTCTGTTGCTCTAATGGAATACCTGGCCCTGTGTGCCTTATGGGAGAGAGGGAGAGAGAGATTGGTTGATTGATTTACCTCAGCTTTGGAGGCTGATCATCCAGGATCAGACAGCCTCAGTGGTTCTGTCTCAGGTCAGGATCTCCTTGGCTCTATCACAACATGGCAGGCAGATTTGGGGGAGGAGGAGAGATCACACCGAGAGACAGAAAGCCAGAAAAACGCAGGATCCTGGCTTACTCTTTATATAATGATTCTTTCTGGAACTAAACAAGGTCTCCAGAGACCGACATTAATCCTTTTGAAGGGTAATGCCCCAGTGAATAACCACTTCCCAGGAAGCTCAACTTCTTAAAGGTCACACCACCTCCTCCTGTCACCACACATGTGAACTCTTGGGGACAACAACATCCAAACCACAGCAGGCCTAATCCCAGGAGTGGAGAGCCTGTCCTGGCAGTGGCCTGAGAGAGACGTGACTACAAAAGAATAGAAGAGATGTCATGAGTTTGAAGATGGAGGAAGGAGCCATGGGCCAAGGTGGTGCATGCCTGTAATCCCAGTACTTGGGAGGCTGAGACAGGAGGATCACAGGTTCGAGATCAGCCTCAGCAATTTGGTGAGATGCTTAGCAACCTAACAAGACCCCATTTCAAAACAAAAAAAATTTAAAAAGGGCTGGGGATGTAGCTCAGAGGTAGTATGCCCCTGGATTCAACCCCCAGTACCATAATAAAAAAATTTAAAAAATTTTAAAAAGCTGGAAAAGACCAGGCAGATTCTCCCCTACAGACTCTAGAAAAGGACACAATTCTGCCAACACCTTCACTTTGGCCCAACTGGACCTTGATGGACTTCTAACACAAAAACTGCAAGATACAAATTTGTGTTGTTATAAGCCACTAGGTTTGTGGTCATGTGTTACAGTGACAGTTTGAAAACTAATAGGAGTGCATACTGTATAATTCCATTTCTATGAATCCATGTCCCAAAACATATGAAATTAACCTGTGGCGCTATAAGTGAGATCCAGGGCTGCCTGTAGGGAGGGGCGCAACCCAGTGATAAAGGGCATGAAAGAAGTTCCAGGAAATGCTTTGTGTCTGGATTTGGATGATTGATACATAGGGTATACGTTTATCAAAGTCCATTGAACTGTCAGCTAAGAATTAGTATGCACTTCAGTGTATGTAAAATATACATAACCTACCTGGGCGTGGTGGTGTATACCTGTAATACTTGGGAGGCTGAGTCAGGAGGATCACAGGTTAGAGGCCAGCCACAGCAACTTAGCAATGCCCTCAGCAACTTAGGAGCCCGGTTTGAAAATAAAAAAGGGCTGGAGGTATAGCTCAGAGGTAGAATACCCCTGGGTTCAATCCCCAGTATCAAATAAATCAAACTTTAAAAAGTTATATATATACTAATAATAATTCTGTCAGAGCAGCAGCAGCAGCAGCTCTGCCATTTGCTTTTCCCGATTATCAGAATCTTCTACTCAGAAGCTCCAATCTGCTTCCATT
Source organism: Graphiurus murinus (assembly GCA_004027655.1). Classification (NCBI taxonomy): domain Eukaryota; kingdom Metazoa; phylum Chordata; class Mammalia; order Rodentia; family Gliridae; genus Graphiurus; species Graphiurus murinus. The sequence goes on from PVLC010009992.1 coordinate 5,212, forward strand.
CTCAAGAGCAAGCTCATGGCATCCATTGCTTCCAAACCCCAAAATCACCATCTTCAAGCCAAAAAGCCACAGCTCTCATCATACCAGGAAACCTAGGATTTCTCTAACAAACAGGTGTTCCTGGGAAGAGAAACAACACTAGCACCTGACACGGATCAGAGCTGCATATTCCTCTTCCTGCATCCTCATTATGAAACCATTATTAACATCTGTTTTACAAATGTGAAAACTGAGGTTCAAAAGCAAAGAATCAGCTGGGCATGGAGACATACACCTGTAATCCCTCTACTTGGAAGGCTGAGACAGAAGGATTACAGACTAGAGGACAGCCTCAGCAATGTATCGAGACTCTCAGCAACCTAATGAGACCCTGTTGCAAAACAAAAAGCAAAAAAGATCTAGGGGTGTATAGCTTGTAAGTAGCATGACCCTGGGTTCAATCCCCAGTACAAAAAAAAAAAAAAAAAAGCAAAGGATCCTCCTGAGATGACCCAGTTGACTGAACACTTCGTTTGCCTGCATGGGTCTGACTCTGGGTGAACCGACCACTCTCCAGGACCCCAGGGGGGCCTCCCTCCCACATTGCCTCCCTCCTAATGGCTGGCACTGTGCCTGCTTCCTGGCAGGAACCACAAGTGATTTATAATAAGTGATGGAAGAACATAAGCAGAATATCCCAGAGGTAACTTTTTAACTCTTAAAGAAAGAAAAACACTTTCATGTGATCTTAAAGCAAAACAACTCTTCTCAGGCAGCCTTCAAACAGGAGACTTCCTGCAGCCATTTCTACAACTTTCTGCCACCACCATTTGGAAACAAAAAGAAAATAAAGCATCTCTAGAACTTGGGTCCCAGCACGAGGCAGGGTCTGTTCTGCTTCTCCAGCCGTCTCCACCTCCCCATACCCACAACTACAGCTCATCTAAGGATCATTTGACTCTCCCGATTACAGATGAGGAATTTCTTAATGGTTCAGCTACAAGCAAAACTCACTGGAGAAGAAGGAGGGCACAGGTTCAAAACTACTTTCTAGTTCAGCATAGCATCCTAATATCACAGAGGGAAAAAAAGAGTCTCAAATGATAGAAATAAGCTAGCAGTCTCTTTGCAACACAAGCCAGCTTTGCAAGTTGTGATGTAAAACATGTATTTTTGTATGCTGTTGTCTGGTACATGGTAAACACTTAATTTGCATTTGTTGAATGGATGAATGAATGATCACCAAATACATTCCTCTACTTAGTAACAGTAAAGATACAGTTGGTTCATGGGAAGAGCACTCCAGGAACTGGAACCCATAGGTCTGGGATCTGATACTTGTTCTGCTGCCAATCTAGCTGTGCCCATGGGCAGGATGTTGAATTATTTCATTATTTCTTCTTCGTTTTTTGTTTGTTTGTTTTTTGTTTTTTGTTTTTTTGTTTTTTGTTTTTTTCATACTGGCAATTGAACCCAGGGGCATTCTACACCCCCAGCCCTATTTTGTTTTTTATTCTTTATTTTGAAACAGAGTCTCACTAAGTTACAGAGGGCCTGACTAAGTAGCTGAGTCTAGCTGCCAACCTGCAATCCTCTTGTCTCAGCCTCTCAAGTACTGGTATTACAAGCCACCACACCAGCAAGATGTTGAATATTTCTAAGCCTCCATTTCTTCATATACTAGAAAAACAGCCTGACTTCTTTAGCTTTGGGGATGTTGAAATAAGAGGATACATGCTAAAATCCCTTATAAACGCTCAGTGTGCACAAATGTAAAATGTCCACTTTCCCTTACAAATGTATTAGCAAGCCAGGCATGGTGACACACTCACATAATTCCAATATTCGGGAGGCTGACACAGGAAGACTGCTGGTTTGAGGCCAGCCTCAGAAACTTAGCTATGTCCTCAGCAATTTAGCAAGATCCTGTTTCAAAACAAAAATGATAATAAAATCAAATAAAAATGGCTGGGGGTAGAATGTCCCTGGGTTCAACCCCCAGTACTAAAAAACAACAACAAATATATTAGCAAATAAAAATAATCTTATATGACTTTTATGTACATTATCTTCCAAAAAACGCAAATTTGACTTTTATATTTAATTCTATGTGGTTAGTGATTGAAGGAAGAGCAAAATTTTTTGAACAGTCATCACTAATAAACCAAGACACTGAGACACACAGAGGTTAATTGAGTTTCCATGCAGGGAGACATTTTTCAAGCAGATTTGAATCTGGCTCTCCCTTCTACAGAATACATCTCTTTCTCTCCACACTTCTAGCAGCCCTTCTCTGCACTCTTGTGCATCTCCCACCGTCCTAAGTGTAGAGACAGGCTTTGCAAGTGTATGTGGAAAGCAAAAGGACCGATGAGGATGGTTAACTCATGTGCTTGATCATTTTACACATGATGTTAGCTGAACCTTCTCAGAGAAAGACTGCCTAGTTCAATAATAGCAGAATACAATTAAAGTAACAAGCTATTAATGCCAGAAATTATTTCCACCACTGTTAGGAAAAATAAAACATATGCTGAGATCTGAAATTGTTTGGAATGGGTCAAATTCTCACTTGACTCTATTTGTCCTCCCCTGCATTCACCACCATACCACCCATCCCCACAACCTGCATTTGTTTTAGATGAACATTTGTTCAGGCTTGGCATCAGGGCCAGGGAACATTACTGCAGATGTGAAGTGGAAAACATGGCTTTCTGAGGACTAGACAGTGGCTCCTCTGCTTTCTTTTTTTGTGTATGGAACTGGGGATTGAACCCAGGGGCATTACGCCTCTGAGCTATACCTTCAGCTCTTTTTACTTTTTATTTTGAAACAAAGTCTTACTAAGTTGTTGGAGGGTCTCAATAAATTGCTGAGGCTGTCCTTGAACCTGTGATCCTCCTGCCTTAGTCTCCTGAGAACTGGAATTACAGGTGCATATCCCTGACCTACCCTGGCTCCTCAACCTTCTAGTGTCCCACAGTAATAACTTTTGCGTACCTTCCAAGGAGATCACTTTACTCTTTCCTGAGTTCTAATACAGGTGCTCATGTGAGTAGAAATGATTAAATGAACACACAAAACTAGGTTAATGCACCACCAGTGTTGTATGTGGAGAAAACAATTGTAAATGAATTCTAGCATCCTATTCCAGAATCCCTGGGTAGGGAAAACTTCAAGATGACCATATAATTACAATGAAATATGAATAAGGCAGCAATATGTTTTCAATAATAAAAAACAGAACAGCTACAGGAGTTCCCAGAGCTATGGAAGCAATGTACCTCGTGACCCCACCCTGTCATGCTCTGGGTCGGGGAGAAGAATTCACTGTAAAAGTATCCTCATCACCCCCAAAATGATACTTTCAGCTGCTTGAAATACTCTTCAGAAGGATGACCTTTGGAGAAAGAAATGTCACCTTTACTTAATAATTTTTTAAATGTTAAGAATTTTAGAAATAGGGCTGGGGGTGTAGCTCGGAGGTAGAATGCCCCTGAGTTCAATTCCCAGTACCACAAAAACAAACAAACAAACAAACAAAAACTGTTAAGAATTTGAGCGGGGTGTGATGGCGCACACTTGTAATCCCAGAATTTGGGAGGCTGAAACCAAAGGATCCGGGTTCTCGGCTAGCCTCAGCTACCTAGTGAGGCACTCTGCAACTTAGTGAGACCCTGTTTCAAAATAAAGAATAAAAAATAGGGCTGGGGGTATAGCTCAGAGGTAGAATGCCCCTGAGTTCAATCCCCAGTACCGCAAAAAAAAGAGTTTGAGCAGCTGGGCACCATGCACACGCCTGTAATCCCAGTACTTGGGAGGCTGAGAAAGGAGGATGGCAAGTTGGAGACCAACTTAGCAAGACTCTGTCTTGAAATAAAAAGGGTTGGGGGTGTAGTTCAGAGGTAAAATGCCCTGGGTTCAATCCCCAGTAAGTCACACACACACACACACACACACACACACACACACACACACACACACACAGAGTTTGGGTAGCTGCCTGAAAAAGAAACAATGAAATGAACCTCTATGCAGTTAACATAATAGAAAATTTTAGGATTCAGTAAAACCTCAGACTAAAAGAAAGTAAACTTATGCTGAAGCAAGGAGTATTGGTGTACATAAGAACCTTTACTCTCATCAAATGTGGCCCAATAATAGCAGCTGTTCTTTGGATCATCTCCAGTACATGTGAGCATCCCTAGAACTAAGATTTTTGTTCTCTAATTTCACTCAGTGGAAAAAGGAGTCCTTGGAGAATAGATGCTGCTTGAATGTCTTAGGGAAGCAAGAAAATGTCATGTTGAAGCTGGAGTATCTTATTGTTTCCAGAAAGCAAGGATGCTTTTTTTTTTTTTTTTTTTTTTTTTTTTTTTTTTTTTTTTTTTTTTTTTTTTTTTTTTTTTTTTTTTTTTTTTTTTTTTTTTTTTTTTTTTTTTTTTTTTTTTTTTTTTTTTTTTTTTTTTTTTTTTTTTTTTTTTTTTTTTATGTCTGGAATAGAGCAATTCAAAATGGGCTCCCGCTGGCCATGCAATCACAGTTTAAGTATCAACATCTCTGTATCTCCGTGTACAGGGTCAATTAGTGGTGAGCATCAGAACAAACATGGAGGTGTTGAAACATACCTTGCTGAGCCCACCTGCACAGTTTTTGATCTAGCAGGTCTGGAAGGAGGCCCAAGAATCTGTGTTCCCAACACATCCCCAGGTGAAGCTACTGCTGGCCCAGAGACCATAATTTGTGAAACAAAAGTTATCCTAACTCTGATGCTCAAAAAAGAAAAGTCAATATAAAATGTACAAAAAGAGTCAGGCAAGGTGGTGCACACCTGTAATCCCAGTACTTGGGAGGCTGAGACAGGAGGATTGCAGGTTCTAGGACAGCCTCATCAAGTAGTGAGACCCTCCTCAACCTAGCAGGACCCTGTTTCAAAATAAAAATAAAATAGGGCTGGGAGTGTAGCTTGGAGGTAGAATGCCTCTGAGTTCAATCCCCAATAACACACACACACACACACACACACACACACACACACACGTACAAAAAGGTAGTCATAAAAGATATTGCATTTATTTATTTTTGTGGCACTTGAGATAGAACCCAGGGGCATCCTACTCCTGAGCTACATACTCAGCCCTATGTTATTTATTATTTTTGAAACACGATCTCACTAAGTTGCTGAGGCTGATCTCAAACCTGAGATTCTCCTTTTTTAGCCTCCCAAGTACTGGGATTACAAGTGTACCACCACACCCAGCTTATATTACACTTATTAATCTATATAGAAGTTTATATCTGCTTTTAAATACATGATGGTTTATAAAGTATAGTTTATTTAAAAACATAATCAACTGGGAGCAGTGGTGCACAACTGTAATCCCAATACTTGGGATGCTGAGACAGGAAGCTCATATGTTCAAGGTCAGCCTCAGCAACTTAGCAAGACCCTGTTTCACAATAAAATATAAAGAACTGAGGATGTAGCTCAGAGGTAGAATGCCCCTCGGTTCAATCCCCAGTATAAACAAATAAATTCATGTAGTCAATTAGTGAACACAAGCCAGGCATGGTGGCACATGCTTGTAATCCCAGTACTTGGGAGGCTGAGACTGGAGGATCCGGCTTCATGGCCAGCCTCAGCTACTAGAGATGCTCATAAGGAAGTGGTATGCTTCTTTTTTCTTTTCTCTCTCTCTTTTTTTTTTTTTTTTTTTTTGTCGTGGTGCTAGGGATTGAGCCCAGGGGCATTCTACTCCCAAGCTACACCCCCAGTCCTATGTTTTATTTTTTGAAACAGAGTCTCGCTAGGTTGCTGAAAGTCTTGCTATGTTGCTGAGGCTGTCCTTGAACCTGCAATCCTCCTGTCTCAGCCTTCTAAGTATAAAAACACACAATTTTTGAGGGAATGGTTTATGTCCATTCAAATATATTGGCCCCTACTCTCCAAAGACTCTCTGAGACACAATGACTAACAGAAACAGTGGATGGTGTGGGCCCTGCAGCCGGTCCCCACCGCCTCTGCCCCACGAGGAATGAGAAGCTGATCAGGCTCTTGTTCGTGAATAGAAACACTCAGCGCATAAAATGTCACATAAACCTTCCTCATGACATAAATTTCCTCTTTCCTTCCAGGCTGTGGTCCAATGTGTATTTTAGATTCCTTCTTTTGCATCTATCAGCATCTCTACCTCCTATTTCATAAGCCAATCTATATTTTGCTCTTATATTTTTAATCATATTGAGTAATGCAGCTACTCTCTAAGCCAAAATTAGATTGGTTTGCTTGTGACCATGAGTAACACAGCAGAGAATATAAAGGAAGCACTTACAGACGGTTTGTCTCCAGAGAGGTACATGAGGTTCTTGGAGGAATGCTCTAATTCAAAATTGCCAGTACTTCAGACATTTCTCTCTTCATAAACTTTATTGTATCTGCTTACTATTTGTACTTATCTGCTTACTTTTATAAAATAGCCATATTGAGATGGAATTCATACCTTTAAAGGATTCAATACTATTTCATACCTTTAAAGAATTCAACACAATTTTTTTTAGTATATTCACAGAGTTGGGCAATCAGCACCAGAACCTAATGTTATATTTCCATTCACCATGAAGAAAGTCCATACCCAATGGTTCCCCTCCCCCTAACCCAGGTACACTTCTCTCAGCCCTAAAAAGCCACTGATCTACTTTGTCTCTATGGATTTGCCTACTCTGGAAATTTCTTATAAATGGAATCTTATAATTTGTAACTAGCATCTTTCCCTTAAATAAAGTCTTCAAGGTTCATCCATGTCATACATCCATGTAGTGTGTATCGGTGCTTCATTCTTTTTTATTGACAAATAATATTCTATTATATGGATATACCATGTTCTATTTACCTATTCATCAGTTGTTGGAATTTATACAGTTTCCACTTTTTTTTTTTTTTTGCAGTACTGGGGATTGAACTCAGGGGCATTCTACGTCTGAGCTATACCCCCAGCCCTATCTTTTATTCTTTATTTTGAAACAGAGTCTCACTAAGTTGCGGAATGCCTCACTAGGTAGCTGAGGCTGGCCTCGAACCCGGATCCTCCAGTCTCAGCCTCCCAAATGCTGGGATTACAAGCGTGCACCACCATGCCCAGCTATTCTTTATTTTGAAACAGGTTCTCACTAAGTTGTGGAGTGCCTCACTAGGTAGCTAAGGCTGGCCAAGAACCCAGGTCCTCCAGTCTCAGCCTCTCAAGGTTTCCACTTCTTAAAATGAATAATGCTTCTCTGAACGTTTGAGGACAAGTTTTTGTGGGGACATATGTTTCTATTTCTCTGAGACTGAAATTACTGAGTTGAAGGAAAATTCTAGTTAGGTGTGGTGGCACACCATGCCTGGCTTTTATCTGTCTTTTTGATCTGAGCCATCCCAGTGGATGTGAATGGCATCCTTTATGGCTTTTGCTTCCATCCCCCTCTCCTCTTTTCTTATAGAACACTGTTAAGGAAACCCCAGACATCCTGCCATTTCTTCTGGCTTTCTCCCCTCTGTAATGACCACACCATTCCCATCCCCATGTGTAATGATTTCGAATTAGGGTTTATATAACACAGGAAAGAACAGTGGACTTTAAAAGGCCAGTGCTTCCAAGGGGATTTGTCATAGGAAAGCTTGTAAGGATACCTTCATGGATGCAAATACAGAACAAGATGGCTACAAGTGCAACTTTCCACGCAAACCGCTACAGAAGGACAAACAGGAGTTTTCTTCTGAAAGAAGTCCCCAGATTTACCTCACCACCTAGCATTACATCTAACATAACCTTTCTTGTCTCAGCTAGGGCAGCAAGCAGACTCTAGGCTATAGGAATTCCACCTGCCAATCAAAATCAGAAATATAGAACTTTAAGGCTGAGATAGGAAGAGCACAGGTTTGAGACCAGCCTTAACAGCCTAGCAAGACCCTATTTCCAAATTTAATTTTTTTTAAAGGAAGAAAATAAAGAAAAGAAAAGGAAGAAATATGTATAACTTTAGTCCATTCTGTGCTGCTGTAACAGAACACTAGAGACTAGATAATTTATTTTTAATTGTATTTTATTTTTTGTGGTACTGGGGATGGAACTCAGGAGGATTCTCCCTCTGAGCTACAACCCCAGACTTACTTTATTCTTTTATTTTGAAACAGGGCCTCACTAAGTAGCTGAGTCTGGCTGCGAACCTGTGATCCTCCTGCCTCAGCCTCCCAAGTACTGGGATTACGAGCATCTGCTACCATGTTGAGCTCAGATAATTTTTAAAGAACAGAGATGTATTTCTTTAGTTCTGAAGGTTGGGAAGTTCCAGATCAAGGCTGTGCTTGCATCCAGTGAGGGTTTTCATGCTACATCGTCTCACGGCAGAAGTCGGAAGAGCAGCGGACATGGTAGTGCATGCTTGTAATCCCAGTACTTGGGAGGCTGAGACTGGAGGATCCGGGTTCTGGAGGATCCGGGTTCGCGGCCAGCCTCAGCTACTTAGTGAGGCACTCTGCAACTTAGTGAGACCCTGTTTCAAAGTAAAGAATAAAAATAGAGCTGGGGATGTAGCTTGGAGGTAGAATGCCCTTGGGTTCAATCCACAGTACCACACACACACACACACAAAAAAAAGGCAGAAGAGAGAGAGGGAAGGGGAGGAGAAGCAGAAGGAGAAGAAGGAGAGAAAGAAGAAGAGAAAAAGGACCAAACTCAATTTTATAACAAACCCACTCCCACAATAACATTAACCCATTCATGAGGGCAGAGCCCTGAGGACCTCGTCAAGGTATGAGAACAACCTCGATGTCTATGGACAGATGAATAGATAAAGAAAATGTGGTAGATACATACACTAGAATATTATTCGGCCTTAAGAAAGAAGGAAATTCTACAATGAATATACAACATTATGAATTAACTTTAAAGCAGCCTCTTTGCCTCTGATAAATTATTCCTTTAAGATAAATTCCCAGGAGTGGAATTGATGAGCCTGTTTGTCACAAGATCATTTTAGAATGGCGAGAATAAAAATAGCTTGTGGCAGTC